>KN885491.1:13468-29503 GCA_000934455.1 Apostichopus parvimensis | reverse complement strand
TGTAAATAGTATGCACAGTTTCCAATAGATCAAGTTTGATTTCATCATTTTTCCAATATTCAAGATTTTGTAATTTTTCATCATAAATAATAAAGAAATCGTCGGTACAAGTTTGTATCCTCCAATATGCTATTTAAGTTTAAATAATGGTCACTCATCTCCAAATTTCAACAACAATATAACCGCCAACATCAAAGCATTTCGTCCCACTGGGACATCTAAACTATCTAAATGAGAGGAAGAGTAGGGGGCCGGGGGAAGGGGCATTTGGTGGGGGAGTAGGTTACATTTGGAAAGTATAGAATAACAAAATTGGGCTTATACATTGAACCATTTTAAACACAGTAGTGAGAAATTGTAGTAGAAACAACCAGACTTTGTGCATGTAGTCCTGTAATAATTAAGCCTTTCTTCCCTCAGTTTTTGATCTATTTATTTTACTCGTTATAAATGCTCGTTTTTTCTTTCCATCTTTCTCGACCAGGTGGCGGTGGCGGATTTGGTAAAGGCTCGAATGTGACATCAGAGAACTGGACCAAGTCACATACATGGGTCTCTAGGTGATCCTGCTACGAATATGCCCGGTGATTGTGCCCTATCCGCTGAACAGAGCAACCTTAACATCGCAAGTTGTTCCGAAGTGAGTGTGAAAAGTCTTACGCTCTGGGTGAATTTAAGGCCCTAAATATAGAGCCCCCAACAAACACTGACGTAAAATCTGGAAAATGCAAAATTTACCATTTTTTTTTTTTTTTTTTTTTTTTTTTTCGTTTTTCGTTGCCACAAGTTATGGAAAGGTGCCTAACAAGCAGCGTTGGTCTCTACTTGTATTCAACTTAATTCTACCAGAAGGAATTGCAAAGGTTTTGCAACGGACAGAGGATGAGGCTACATATATATTAAGTCATGCACTAAATATGTACCACTGTACATACTACTACAGTGCTGTAGCAATGTGGCCAATTTTCATAGCTGGCTCGAAACAGGGCAACTTGGTCCCTGGCATTTATTGTGGTGTGGAAGAAATCAGTAAAATTAACAATATTTGTGTTTTCCTTTTCTGTTTGCAGATTACTTGTAGAGAGCCATCTAGGGGAAAAAATTTGATTAGTATTCGACAAGCCCCGGCCCAGAAGGAGGACCCGATGGCTTCCATGCAAAGCCGGATCCCTCAGTCTTTCCGGGACGCCTCTAATGCTCCGTTACGAAAACTGAGCGTGGACTTAATCAAGACCTACAAGCATATTAATGAGGTAAGGGAATGCCCAGGGCTGAGGCACTGTCTCTCTTTTCACTAGTAACCAGTGGCAGAAGTTGCGATAGGGGGAGGATTGGGTGATGTGGGTTGGGGGCAGAAAAGGGTCCCTTAGTTTCCTAGACCTGTTCAACAAAAAAGTTGACCTTAAATAAGTGGAATAGAAGCAACTTTATTGAATGATGATAGTGCTAGATTCTCACGGTTCTACCCCAAGTCATATGAAGGTAGACTGTATGTACCTAATCTCAGAACATTCAACATTTGCATAAACAAACATACAGTATATGTGTGTGCGTTTGTTTTGTATTCTGACTGAGGACTCAAACAAAAGAACTCCACGTCCTTGGATGTGATTTCTAAAGAATCATCACGTCCTCGCAAGAATTCTATTGTTACGGGGTATTGTTAAGGTTAGGGTACGTGGATTTGAACAATGGAAAAAACAATGGGGTCCTCTGTTAGAATGTAAAACACAGCTGGTTGCGTTTGTGTATTGTATGTGAAACATCCTAGCCTTTAAGCACGATTTTCTCAAGATGTGAGAAACCGTGGCCTATTATATTAAACGGTATTAGGAAAAGTGAAGAAAACCTAAAAGGGGAAAGATTTGTGAAAATGTAAGCACTCAAGACTACTGTGTTTCTTTTATGACCTTTGACCCGACCAGGTCTACTATGCAAAGAAGAAAAGGAGAGCTCTGCCTGCCCAGGGGGACGACTCGAGTAGCAAGAAAGAGAAGAGGCTCTACAACGACGGATACGACGATGATAATTACGATTACATCATCAAGCACGGTGAAAAATGGATGGATAGATATGAAATTCACTCGCTTATAGGAAAAGGGTCCTTCGGCCAGGTATGTTCATTTTGGATCCTTCAATTCGATCACAGCGTTTCTCAAACTGGGTTGGGGAATGGGAGGAAGAAGGGCTCCAGGGGTTTGCAAAGCTGCAGTCTTTAAATACAATTTCCTGAAAAGAAGAATAAGTTTAACAGCATTCATCCCAATGGTGGTATATAAAGGGGACAAAGTTTCTTCAAGAAACACTTCTTTTTTCCAAGAAATCAAGAATCACTGATCTTGAAGTTAAATTTTTCCAGTTGATATGAAATGAGCCTATGTGTACAATAACAGTCAGTATAGGGTGATGGAGATTCGTTAGGCCTTTCTCATGTACATGTCACACGGCATGCTAGCATTTCTCTGTTGAGCATCCCGTGATCGTCGGTTAGTCCCGCTGCGTAAATTATTTGGTACCAGGGATGACTTGTGCAGTCGGAAGTTGTACGCACCCTCCAGAGTCTCTACTACAGTAAGCATTTAATAGACAGTTAATATAAATGGATTGTATTAGGCTGCGGCAAATTAACGGCAGACAACAACAACAAATAGAGTAATATCGGTAATTACATTCAAGCCTAAAGGTAGACTGATTTATTTATTTTTTGGAGCCAATTATTTAAAAAAAATTATAATACATGTAATCTCCAGTGGGTACATTTTAAAAATAGAAAATTAACTAAATCGTGAAGAAGTAGGTGTGGGTTTAATTTATTTGTGGGTTTGATTTATGCTGCAGTCACCATTGGGATGCAACTGATAAAGGTCACCATGCAGTTCAAGTTCATATCAGCTAATTAAACCTTCTGGGTTTGTAAGTTATTGATGATACTTATAACAAAACTTATTGAGAGGTAATTATTTTTGCCAGAATGGTAAAAAAAAAAATTGATGATTTTTCTTTAATTGTCTATCGTTATTAAAGCTGTATTATGCATTGAATGTGGTACAGTCTTGTTAAACCGGAAAAGATACGGTACCCAAAAATCAAATAATTTCTTCATTTTTATCAAAGTCCCACCAGTAACGACATATTTAGACCAGGAATGACAAAGGTTTGCATATCACAAAAATGAAAATATTACTTTCAATTTTTGTGGGAAACAAAATTTTCTGTGAGTTAGCTTGAATTGTGTTTTACAAGTCGGATAGAAGGGCTCAGCAAACGGTTGTTAAAAGCGGAGATCTCTCGGTTAAATTGAGGGATTTTATCCAATTATTTTGTCAATATTACATGGCATGATCAAAATGGTCACAAATTCAACCCAAAACTGCAGCTTTAAAGTGTGGAAAATTAAACAGAAATTACAATCAGCAAAACTAAGGTCCGCATGTCTTGATGTGGTTTATTGCAATCTGTTTTCTTACATGGCACATATATATATAAGTGGGAGATAAATTTACTGCAAAAGGCAATCAGCTGCAAAAATGACCCCCTTAAAGTTTGATATCTTGATCTACTTGGCATTTATAATACACAAAGGCAGACACCACTTATAAGAATATTGGGAGTCCTCGTTGTTCTTCTTCCTGTCTGGAGTTGGGCAGAGTTTCTCAACAGACAGTCGTTAATGTCTTCCTTGTGTTGCATGCACACTCTCTGAAAGTGCAGCCATTTAGACGTCCTCTCTGGTGTAGGACTCACGTGCCTCAATTCTGTGATTGCATCCCCGCGGATCATCGTCGTCTGACCCAGTTAATGTCAAACCAACGGCAGACATTCTGGGGTCTGACGTTCGCAGAGTCAATCGATCCATTTGTATTTTATGACCCGTCTGAGTCTGCTTGGCTGACTACTTGAAGATTTGGTAAGCGGGACGGGGGTGGGGGGGGGGGAATTTGTAAGCATAGCTAGCAGATTCGTATGCCATAAAATATAATGTAGGTCCTGTAGAGTTTCTTACGAATTCATAAACACGTCCAACATTGGGGTCCGACTAAATTTAAAAATTTAACCAGAAACCAAAGATTCATATTTTGATATCAACAGTTTGTTGATAATTTTCAAACTTCCTTGTATTGTTACAGTACTGTAGGTTGGCTTGAGTATGAATTATTAACATTAAATACCCTTGTTCACAGATTGTTTACCACAATAGTGTTAACAACGTCATGACAGCCTGTCGAGTGCCAAGTCAAGCTGTTACTGTCCTATTTTTATACCTGCGGTATATAAATTACTCAAAAAACGGGAGATCAAATTCGTACGAATTCATCGTCGGTCATGATGCATGGAGTTGCGTAAATGGCACGTTTGATTTCGGGAAGAAATCTACAAATAAATCAGATAAAGAACAACATAAACTTTGGGGAAACATTCAGCCCACATACCAAAGATCCACCAGACACACTTTTCTATGATAGGTTCTTTACCTTGATTAGCTCAAAACTGATTTGACCAAATTATTTCAACAAAGCAAAACTACTCTTTATTCTTTTCAAGTGTTGATAGTTTCAAAATATGACAATTATACCTGCACATAGTTCATGACGATTTTATCAGCGCTTTGAAATCTGACTAAGTTTTGTGATATATTGCCCAACCCTTATAATCCTTTGAGACTCATAAATTGTGAGGGGAAGAATACGGTAGCCTTTTGAGAAGAGTTTGGAAAGTGCTTTGAATGCTGTCCTATGGTTAAATAAATGCAACAATGATATATTTTCATCAAATTTTCCAAAAGTTTGACAATATAGGTTTATAAATGCTTAGTTTATACAGAGAAGTGTCTGGACGTCAAAACCTTGACAAATGAATGCGTTCATTTATATAGTATTGCTTGCTCACGAACCGCCAGTTGGATGAGAATTTCTAAGAGTTTGTCTTATTTTATTCTGGGCATCAAAAAGTGAGGTGGCAGAAAACTGGTGGGGTGTACCGGGATCTTCACCTGAAGAATTTAGGTTCTGTTGATGCTACAGAACTGCCCATATGGGACAACAAAACTTTGACTAGTCTGTCTTCAAAGTTCTTGTCTTGTAAACATTTGTTTCATTAGAGTTGCAACACTGTGTTGAAATTTTGAGAGAAAATTAAGAAACCCTAGAAAATTTTGAGGTATATGTAACAAAAATAGGATCTTCTGATTGCCCGGCACTCCTTTTGATCTTAGCGCTGCCAGAAAGTACTGTACGTCCCTAGTTGAAGGGTGCGTAAAACATACTCCTGCCACCCCACCCCTACCGCCGACCTAGAAAGTTCTCTAGAGTGATGTGGTCTGTGTCATGGACATCTCTACTAAATTGCACCACTGTAGGGTCACCGTGACGACGACAGTTAACCGTATGGACTGAGCAAAAACCAAAAATGAAGGACAAGTGAGGAATTATCCACTTTGTAATCTACATTTCTTACTTTAAATAGATTACAGACAGAATGCCAAACAGTTTGATTCTCTCCACCCTGCCCCCCCCCCCCCTTCCCAAACCTACAGCAGTAAAATAAGCACCACAGAATGCCTTTGTAAAATGATGCGTGTGAGAACAGCGTAGGACCGTAGACACAATCAAGTCACAGCCAGAGAGCTGCTCGTTTGAATGCTTTGCCAGTATGTCATCCCGGGCTGCTGCACATTTCATGCATCCATAATCCAATAGATATATGAACATAGATGCAGACGACCAACAACTTTAAATTATGTATGGCGTGACAGTGTGGTGGAACATGTTCGCCTCGAATCCACCGCGTTCACTCTTCCCGTCGTCTTCCAATGTGTTTGGAGAAAAAACTATGAAAGTCACATTGAGGCTGCTAACCTCCCCTCTCAGGTCACAGTCATGGCAGCTTGACCAATCACGTCGTCCGTCTCATAGATGTGTTTGCCGTTGCCGTCGTCTGCAACTCGTCAATAAATACGGCAAATTGCCGTACATCGTCGTCGTAGACCGAGTACGACAGCCACGACGTCGAGGGCTTGACATATTCTCTGCATTTTGGGTGAGCCTTGTCTGCTGCAGTGTGTGTGTGTGTGGGTGTGTACTTGGCTCTTGTCTGTGCCAACATAAATTGCTAGTCAACGCAATTAGGCAAAAAGTTCAATCTTCGGGCACCTTTCATGAAGTGTTTGGGATGTAAAGATGCTGGCAGTTATAATGTTATACAGAGGCAGAACTCTGTACAGTATTGTGTTCTCGGGATAAACCGAAGCCCCGTCGCTGCTGTGTGAGACATACAGTATATCTCGGTTTTGCGTACATGCGCTGGGTTTTTACACCTGTTACACAAATACAATGTATGCTTGTACATATAGAACCAAGGTTATTCAGAGGTTAATCAATTAGTTTTTTGTTCACGTTCATGAATCATAAAATTTGTGAGAAGCACAACAAACCTGTGAAATACATCGTACATCTACCCGACTCGGCTCTCGCTAGAGACTTGTGATGCTGCACTCTTGGTGAAGTATGAAGATAGATTTAACAATTTGTTTGGTTTCACAGAGCTCATAGTGGTTTGAATATAGCAATATTGGTTTCATACTGTATGTAGTAATATAAATATATTCCTTACAGTGCAAATCACACAACAAGTAATGAATTTCACTAAATTTGACTATTTTAAGCAAGTTTGATTCAGAAATATCAAGAGAATGTGGTTTCCAATTTCGCTTTAACATGTGATCAATATTAATGTGAAAAGATTAAAAGATGAAAAGGTTCCAATCTTTAAATTCTAATTTCACCTATTTGGATCAGTCTTATTTATTCGGGAAACTGAAGGAAAAGTCGTCGAAGATTATTAGTAAGAGTGGAGTCGAGTCGCTAAATGTACAGCAATATTTGTAATCCCCTTCCTCCTCTACTACCCCTCCTGAAAAAAAAACTAAATAAATAAATGGGATGGGTAAAAGTAAAACTGATGCCCTATTAATGCATTTAATGACAGTAACAGTCATGTTTAATTTCTTTTGGCTTTTTGTCCCTTCGTAGAGAACAAAGCAGTGCAAGCACATAAAATTGTCAACTCAATATTATTAAAGCCTTACAACCACTGCAATAAAAAGTTATATCACCTTTACAACAAAGACTAATTTTGGGGGGTACTGATTGCAGAAAGGAAACAAGGCAAATTCTATTTGTTTTTGTTTGTTTTGTTTTTTTGTATTGAGGGAGGATTTAATGACCAATAGTGTGAGAGCAGAGTTCCTATCCCTTTTGTGGCCATGGTTGTTATTGATTACAGTACATGTGCCTTTTGTGTAATCAATTATCCCTTAAATAGATGCTATGAATATTCATGAAGGTTGAAGTGTCATTCACCTCTTTCAAGGGTCACCCATTATGATGCAGCTTTAATTAGGTTGGATGTTTTCTTTGTGTTACTCAATTGCCCAACTTCAATAAGACGGCCGCCACCACCTTCATGGATATTTCTTTGTTTCTTTCTTTTCATCGAGCAGAAGTTAACGAACAAAGTAATTAAAGAATTTTGATTGGAGTTCCTAACTGTTTCATCTCCTGGACACTCTGCACAGTAATATTATAATCACATCTTAATAAAGCAATTGGGACAAACAAGAAATAATTTCTAAAGATTTCAGCTTTCACTGTCACTACGTATATCAAGTGAAACTTGGCCCAATAAGACATTGGTCGATCAGGGATATGATTTATCCAGTATTGCAACGCAAAATACTACACAATATCAGCAACATTGTTTGGACAAATTATTGCAAAGATGTTTATCAGTTTTGTACACAGGGACCGTAGTACTTTTCATTAAGAGAGACAATTTGACTATTGATTGTTGGATAAACTAACAAGAAACTACCAGAAATAATTGACCTGATATGGTACATGTTGAATATACAGTAGGTATTAACTGTTGTACAAAATGGGTTCACAACTGCACAGATTGTATACAAAGCAGTTTATGTACAAAAAGCAGCTTGACGTGTTCTGTCTTCAAGGACGGGTTTTAAACCTGGAGAAACTCCTTCTAAAAATGTGAAGAGTTGATTATTCCGTGACCTTTCGAGTGTATTTTTTTAACTTCCTGCTGAAATATTAATGATGCACAACCATGTAAATTATCTTGGACATATATATGATGGCAGGTATGAAAGGAAGCAAAAATTGTCATGATCGAAAAGATGTGAGGATAGGTATGAAATCAAAAGAAGTTAAAATCAACAAACCAGGAGAAATACGAAGAGGCTGTGCAGGTTGAATTTGTCAAATTTGAAAGAAAAAAAAACACATCAACAACACATCTATTGTGTGGAATACAAAATATTGTGTACAGGATGAAATGGTTGGAAACGGGCTGTTACATTGTAGCTGTCAAACAGTTGTAACAACATAGAATAGATGTCTTAACATGTTTTTGTATCTAATTATAAATTTTATCAACCACTGCCATTTTTGTATTAAGATACATGTGTGTATTTTATCACTTCTTCAGCGCCTGTTGAGAACGATGAAAAGTTAGAAACCAACACAAACTGAAACAGTAACGACATATCCTTAAAAGCTGTCTTATTTTCGTAACTCCTGTCTGCTTTAACTGAATCATGAGATGTAGGCTACAAACGGTTGCTCTTTAACGTTTAGCATGCTTAAATAGTTGACATTTTTGGAAGTTACTCTTCGGTAGGTTCAGACGACGTTTCAAGTCAGACCCAGAAAACCGAAAGACAAATTTGGGACGATGAAATCGGTGTGGAAAAATGGCTGATTGGTTGGGCAGTAAAACAAGTCTTGAAATTTCAGCTTGTGTGACCATTATAATAGTTGCTAGCATATTTGGGGGTCAATACTGTTGACCTTTGCAATTCTGTTATAACAGTATAGTACCACCGAAAAAATGGAACCACTGCTGCATTTACTGTATGTAAATGTTTCATGAACTTCAGTTAGTCAATATTTTGTACAAGCACATGTATTGTAAAGCGATACCCTCTTTTCTTTTCTTTTTTGATCTCCTTTGGCTTGAACACTGGTCGGCCAATGTTTTCACTTTAAGTCCTCGGCTGCAGTCAGTACTGCAATTAAAAGTCAAGCAGAGTTTATACTGCGGCCCTAATTATATTTCCATCTGACATTGATGTGTTTAAGTCTATAGTAATGTTTAATAAGAGGGACAGTATTGAAATACGGGAAATTAATGATCAATGAGGGGGGGGGGGTAGGGGGGGCCTTGAAATGTCTTTGAGATGACAAGAAGTTTTAATGATAGACTCTGGATCTTCATACAGTATTGTATGTGTGCCATTCAATGATGCAAGGTTTATTAGTTTACATTTTAACCTACCCTAGTGGCAGATCACTGAGTCACACTGAGTGATGTCATGAGTCATCGGCCGAGTCATCTATTTTCTAAAACAGAGATGACTCTTAATTTGGGAATTTAATTTTTGCATGTTAGAACTAGATATATTTTTATGACTTAATTATTCCTTGCACTACCCGTCCATCTCTCGTCTTTAACACCACTTCCTTGTGTATGTAGATCTCTCACCAAAGTTCTCTCATATTAACTACCCTCCTCACCCCCCCCCCCCATTATTCAGTATGCAAGGTTTATTAGTTTACATTTTGTGGCAGATCACTGAGTCACACTGAGTGATGTCATCGGTCGAGTCATCTATTTTCTAGAAGAGAGATGACTCTTAATTTGGGAATTTAATTTTTTGCAGGTTGGAACTAGATATATAATATTGTGAGTGAGTGACTCAAGTCACTGATACTGACTCACATTGAAGCAATGGATAATATCTGACTCGACCTTCAAATGGAATGAGTCACTCCTTACATACAATATAGCTCTGGCAATAAACATTGAATGATTTTAACTAGCTCATTCTGTGATGTTTTGATTCCTCCTCCCTCCCTCCCTCCATCCCCCCCCCCCCATTCTTGGTAGGCTGTGACTATTCCAACATACAAGGCAGTTGCCAGTTATGCTTGCACTTGGTTGAAGAACTTGACAATATGCCATAATTCCTCTTTGCAAAAATTAAGATGTCAGACCTTCAAAGGTTGGTAGGTGGATGATGCATTGCACAAAATGAGTCAAAGTCATTCTATGAAAGAGGGAGTGGCAACTTTTCGTTAACCGCCCTCCAGGAAAACAATTGATTAAACTTCAATTAGTATATGGTAAATATTTCTCCCTATCGTAGAATATTCTGGAGACTTCCTTTTTGGTAGATCTTTCAGTAAACAGACAAAGACTTAATCTCTAGGAAGGTCGGAATGTTTACAACAAACAACGCCCTCATTCTGCCCTCACGGTTTCCTCAATATTGCAGTCGTTATCATAGAAAGGAAGGAGTGGGGGGGGGGGGGGGTATGATCACGTCTCTACTTTCCCAAAGCAGGCTAGGAATGTGTCGATTAGTGGCCATTTCATGTGGCTGCCTGTATACTTACTAGCTTTATATTCCTACACTGGAAACTATCTAATCCACGTACTCCGTAGATGGCCATTTCATGATTCAAATTTGGTACGTGTACCGTTCACTGTATGTGCTTTGCATATAGTCCCCTCATCAGATACAAGTTTGACATCTTCTAAGAAAAGATTTTGCCGGTCATATTTCTATCTGAAACTTGTCTGACGTTGTGAATGATCATCGTACGGCAAGGAACCATTCTCTTGGATATATGAATGATTTGACAGAGATTTTTCAGCTAGCTAGTCTTTGTCGGCTGGTGATGTCACCCAAAAGTGGTAGATTGTCACATCCACTGCCTGCATTAACACATACATAGTCGCGATATTAAGCGCATTAATGTGCTCTTAAATGATAGCACTGGTTACAATGACGATCTCCCCGAGTTTGCTCCGTGGTTTAGTTCTGTCCATCAGCAATTTCATTGATGGTTTGAACAGATTCCGCCAAAACTTGATAGAACTATACAGGTCTGTAAAGCTCGGCAGTCAAACTGTCCGAAGCAAGGAGAAGATTGTCCTAACTTTGCGGATGCGTTGAACTTCACCCTGTAATCCAGCTAACTGGGTGGAATAAACCAATAGCGTCTTAAAATACAAAATTCAAGTTTTCTTGTTTCCCTGGGACATGGGCTAGGTTGGATGTTTCCATTGAGGCTTTTGTAGATTAAAATTGCGATCGAAAAAGTGCTTACAATTTGACTTCTGAATGCGGCCACTATCAGTGTCCATCAGTGCAGCTATACGTGTATTTAAAGCAGTATGGGAGATTTTTAGGGGACAGAGATAGTTACCATATGTACACCAACATACATGTAGGTATTTATTGTACCTATGTAGGTACACACTATACACAGTATATATACATATATCTTTCTACTAACTCTATACCTCATTAAGGATTATTCAAAGCCTTGTCGTTGCAGTCCCCTCCCGTTTTGGTGTTAAAAATAGGAATGATGCATGTGTCACCCAGGTGAGTCAGGTGCTTACTAAGAGGAGGCTATAATTTGGTTTTGTGCCACCTGACCTTGCAAGCCTTCTGGCAAAGAGAATATGTGCTCAAAGCTGCTATAAAAACATGCTACTTACATACATGTATGCAACACATTGTTGTGGAATCTTTCCAGGAAGTACAGTGACTAAGCAATTATTCACTTTTTTTTTTTTTAAAGTGCATATTATCAACCTACTTTAGCAAGCCATAGCAACAATATCTGTACTGGTGCCAGCTTCTTTTGTGAGAGCTGTTTATTTGTTCACCATTACAGTGGTACAGTACAGTAGTTAAGTTAATGAACTAATTATGGGAGGAGACCTGTTATATATATCTCAGTTGTACTGTCATATCATGTATGTAGTAGGTTCATTCTATTTAGAGTAGCTACTGTATATAGCTTCTGAAGGAGAGGGGGAAAAAAGACGTAAATAGGCTACATTGATAGAAAGTCGGAATTTATCAGGGTTTGTTAAAAATTTGGGGGTTTGTTTCATTTAACACCTATTAACTTAGTGTTAAGTTTGTGACATTAACTACCTCAAAATCAAACAGTATATATATATTTATCTTTTGCAATAAGAGAAAGATAATTATAGTGCCAATAAATATTGTATCATTGTGTGCTTTGTTACTGGAAAAGTTACTAGATGTCTGTCACTCTGTCTGTGTGTGAGACTTTGAAGGGGGGGCAGGGGATCGTCGAGGGTGTGGATCCCCGAGGATGTGGATCATCGAGGGTGTGGATCCCCAAGGGTGTGGATCTCCGAGAGTGTGGAGCGAGGTGGAGAGGATAGTTAGAAAGATGGTTGAGAGGGGTTTTACCTTCTAATCCTTATATGTGTTTAGTCATTTTCACTCCTATTGTTCTTTTTATTGATCTCTTAAGGGACCAGATTCCCATTTTCCTTTTTCATGTCCTCTTTTCCCCCCCCCCCCCCTCTCTCTCTCTGCCTGAGACATCTTAACTGGAATAAGATGTAATAAACCCTGTTATTGAATGTATACCTGATTTAGTTTGCTTGTGCTGCAGACAATGTTTTCAAGGTAATTGTTAGTATTTTTCATTTACCTTTTCCATTGAACCCCCTTTTCTTTCTTCTCTCATTTAAACCAATTAAGCTTGTTGCTAAGGTACTAGGTGGTTGCCATTGGTGTGCAGACATATCAGCCTGTGTAGTCTGATTATAATTACTGTAGTGTTCACTAGGATTACATAACCATCAGTCCAGGCTTGGCTAGGCAACAAGATTGTGATCAATTTAGCCTCGGAAGTGTCTTGTCCCTGGGTAGCAACAGTAATATTATGACTTGAGGTCATGGCAGGGTCAGTGCACTCTGGAATTAACTTAAAAAGTTTGTGACTGTTACCAGGCAAATATAGACAGTACAGTAGTACACATAGGAAATCAAAGAGACCGTGCGTAAACCATTTAGTGTTGTACAGCGGCAATGAAATCCGGAGAAATATTCTTTGCCTCCACGGTGTGACCAATATGTGGACTGACAGTCCACAAAGTTTGCAGTGGGTTGCCAGACTTTTCAGGGCTTCCAAATGTTGAGATAGATCTAAAGATTTTGGAAAGTGCTGACGCAGATTAAATTATAATTTTTTATCCATTCAGTGCATTCTGAGAAGAGGAAGGGGGGAGGTCGGGGGGAAGGGGGCATCGAGTGGGTGATGGCTCAGTTGTTAAGGAAAGATCCTGGTGGTAGGTTGGCCTTAAACTCATGGACCGCTGATGTCAACCGCACATCTTAGCTGGAGTATCGCTGTCATTTAAGTTCCTATATTTTGTAGATATTTACAGACTTAGAATACTTGTTAGAAGACTGCGTAGATTTGACAACAAACGCATTGGAGCCAAACATGGTTGGGTGGTGATTTTAGAGTTATGTAATAACTTGGTATCTACAGGACTTGACTTATAATCTATGTTATGTTAGATATTGAAACTGGTCCATTGGCTACACGCATAATCTACGAACGTTCAGCAGTGTTAGGGCAAACGTTATGAATGGTAACTGTGCACTGCCAGAAGGCTAAAAGCATAGCAACATACCCCATTTGTTAGCCACATTTTGCATTGGTCGGTATGTACTTGGCACCCTTCTGACCAAGCCCCACGTACAAGGAATAATTCATACCGTTTCTCATCGCAAAATGCTACGAATAATGGTCAAATTGCTGTACATAATGGTCACATTGCTGTACATATGCAAACTGTGCAAGGTTGCATAGCAGTTTATATACTGTACACCGGAACCATGTATCATTTTTTATAAAGGACAGAAATCACAGCCTTCAAACCTGCTACACAAACTTGGAACACTACAGTTATTCACCCTACAATTATTCCACGTTTAATTGGATGTACAGTAAATACAGCAGGGAGAGTAGTTACAGTATATGTAGTCTATCTAGATCTACTTCATTCCTCTCTAACCTGTCTCCTCCTATGCATACTGTATGCACTCTAATGATCCACCTACAGTATCTAAATAACAACTGGTAACATTCTTGTATCTAACTTCATTCCTGTCTTACCTGTCTTTTCTTATGCATACTGTATGCACTCTCATGATCCACCTACAGTATCTAAATAACAACTGACCAACATTCTTGATTAATGTCACTACAATTGTTTCACTGCTCCAATTAATGAAAACTGAAAGTAACTGTTTATTGTTATTCAGTAAAGTTAATGTCCCATGCACACAATCAGGGAATTATTTAACGTTCAAATTTCGTGTAGCAGTTTCGAAGCCTCTGCGGTCTGTCTCTTAATAAAATACTATGATTCTCACGTAAAGAAAACTGTTATAATAATAATAATAATTACAATTATAATAACAGTTGTTTCACTGCTCCCAATTAATTTAAACTGAAAGTAACTGTTTATTGTTATTCAGAAAAGTTAATGTCCAATGGACCAATGCACACAATCAGCCTGGAATAATTTAGCATTCAAATTTCGTGTAGCAGTTTCGAAGCCCCTGCGGTCTGTGTCTTAATAAAATACTCATGATTCTCAAGTAAAGTAAACTGTTATACATCTTTTATAGCTACTTGCCCATTTTGCATAGCATGTCGTGATGATGTGATACTGGATAGGTTATTCCTTGCACATTTAACAAAACTTTTTATTTGTTGATTTGTTGAAACCTCCAAGGATTGTTATGTCTTTTCTAACTAACCTTATGATTTTAAGCTTACTGTACTAAAGTAACACATTACTGTGGTAGTAGGTATTAGACTTGTAGTACTTAGAGTTCACCATGAGTATGAGAATGTTATTTATCAGATGCAGACGCTAGGAAAGTAAGACTTTCTCGACAAGAGGGGGAAAGTTTTAAGTGATCACACTCATGAATATTCATGTGTTGATCTATGTGTTTCCTGAATTTTAACATCGCTTTTCACAAGAACTTGTCACATTTCTCACCATTCTCACTGTCAGATAACAGTATGTATGTAAAATTTTTATAGCCTACGTACATGAGCAATGAATTTGTCCATAAATTTTCAAGACTTTTAGTCCCTCAGATTTGAGTAGAAGTTTACATTGAAGCCAAAAAGATGCTTGTTTGCTGGTACCAAAAGCTTCATACAATGACTGCTTTGCTCAACCCCATGTCACTTCAGAAACAGTGGTCCTCAATTAATTTCCTAGGGTTTGAGAGAAACATCGGATTGATGAAAGGGCCACAGAGAACCAAACTCCATCTATGATATAAATAGTTTGAACAATGTGGATGGTTGGACAGTGAGGTGCGGGGGTTGGGGGTTGGGGGTTGGGGGGGGGTTAATATTGAAAGCTTCTTACATTCTACCAGGGTTGAAAAGTTTGTTTCATTTTAAAATGTTGTACTTTATATGTCACCAAGACGTCCCATATTAACTTCCTATCCTCTCCAAGTGAAGTCATTCACAACAATTGCATCTCCACACACGTGTATGTAAACCTACAGTTTGTTTTCCTCTACAAATATCAAACAGGCTGTCGTTGCCTGGTCGTAAAACTTTTTAGAACTGTGTCGACAATTTCATACCGTTAATTGTGAAACTCTGCATAAAAAAAACCCTAACAGGTTACGCCAAGGAAATGTAATTAGTAGAATCTTTAAAAGTTGCTTGAAAAATTGCTATTCCCTCGGTGTCCAAGTTGTACAAACTGACTAATCATCTCTAGATTCAGTTTAATGTCAACGATGCACAATGTCTACCTAATCAGAAAGTACAATGACATGTCGGCCAGCTTTACACTTTCATCAATGTGCTCATGGAAACGTGTCGAGCACACCACGTGGAGGAAATGTTTGGCAGATTTGCATGTTATTTCTCTATGCCTATGATGCTATTCTACTATAGGGCCATACCATGGCAAGCGGTCCAGAGGCACAGAATTTGAAAAGCCATGCTTGGGCAGTCAGTTTTAGTGCTTGTAACATGATGTTTGAGCTTTCTGGTTCTATTCATTAATAATTTTTTTTTTTTTATATAAAATGACTCAGTTATGACAAATTCAGTATCACAAAAATCA
>KN885490.1:71167-82444 GCA_000934455.1 Apostichopus parvimensis | reverse complement strand
CCTAGACTCTCGAGGCATTCGTTAGTCATTCGAATCAAGGATTATGTGAGGCGGAAGTGCATGTTTTCATGCCGTATGTAACAATATCGTGCCTAGAACATGATCAACAGATCACTGCTGCATATTTTGAGGATTAATTATGGTCTTTGAATTTTTATGAAATTCTATTTAAAGGCAAACCAAATTGGAATTGGCCCTCCATGTCATCTGTGCAGTGTATACAGCATAATCAGAGAAGGATACCTTCTTACCATGTATGGTTTATATTACCTTGCCAAATTTTTGGTCTTCTCACTAAACCCCAAGTACCATTTGAAGGTAACAGGTGATGTAAATGATCGAATTTTACAGATCATGGGCAGGACAGCTCCCAGAATGCACCACTGTGATTAAACTTCAAAGATGTTATCGACCATGAAGATTAAAGATTCTTGATAATATGAAATTTAATTCCAAAATTTAAACTCTTTACCAATTAATCATCAAAAAATCATGGATTCTGTGGACCGGCCCTCCATGTTATATAGATCGAGTTAAACATAAACGGAATAAGAGATAAATTGGAAAGAAACATTGGTCATGAAACTTAAGTGTTTTCTCAGATACCAAGACTTGAGTAAGCTTCTTATATCATATCAGGCTCATATGTTTAAATTTTTTCACAACTATGTGACAAGAAACCCCTTGAGAATTTGTCAGATAAACAAACTTCCGTTTCAATTGCGGTGGCTTTTCTATGTAGTATACTGTAACGATGTAAATTTAGTCTTGTTCTACTTTCTACAAAGGTTAGCTCTACTATATGTGACAATGTTCTATTATGAATGAAATGCTATGAACAATTTTGTCCTTGAACATATGTTGGTGTGCAATTAAAACTTAATTAGCTTTATTTGCCCTAGCAACATAATAACAATAACAACTTTTATTATGCTTGGTTGTAGGTATACTTGCTGCAAAAGTGTTCTTAATAAGCCTTGGTTTACTTTACAAGTTTAGGATTATGATTATCATTTGGAGAGTGAGAAGCTCAAAGAAAGTACTTTTGAAAAACTTGAAAGTCATTTTTAATAATTTTGCTAATGCTTGGGTGCTGCACTGATGTGCATTAAATTTAAGCTATATACATCGGGTGGGATGCCTTGCACTTGAACAAACACATTAAACTTGGTGTTGACTGAAGATTTTGAACTTATCGTTTCGTAATTCTGCGTTGCCAATTTACAGACATCTCGACTTTATTAAAGTTATTAAAGCCTACTGAAGTGGAGCCACTAATTGGCCTTGTTTATTCCCAATAAAAACTACTACAGCAACTATGTTAAGCATTTTGTATGGTTATTGGTAAAAGTTACAGTGCCTGACATATAAATCCTAGAAGTATCTTCTTCAGACTTCAGAGGCTAACTGAAATGAAATAAACTAAGAACACACTAGGAATTTCTTAGTTTGTTTTCATTTCAGCTAGCCTCTCAAGAAGATCCTGCTAGGATCAAAACACCAACCCCTGTACCCTTCTTACATAGGCCTTTTCAGTAGATAAGCAGTATTTTCTTTGTTTACTATCACGATCTTTACCTAAAGTATGGTCTAGTAGCACTGCCCCTCAAATAATAAAAAAAAAAAAATAGAGAAATGTGAAACTAATAGCATACACAAATTTGGTTTTATAGCACAAATACTCCTATGCAGTGAACGTTGCAAGAGAAACGTACTATATTGTATAGTCTTAGAAATAAAATGAGTTTGCTGAGTCTATTGAGCGTATTACCAGTTAGTTAGCTGCCCTCTACACTCTAGACCAACCACTTTCCAATGATACCAAATCCATCACCTTTCTGTAAAGTTGGCAGAGATTGTTGTCATATATGGCCTTCCATAGTTTGACAAAGCATACAATAAACAACTCAAACAAACTTGTTATTATGCATGTCCATAGAATATGAAAGTAAAGTTTGGGAACGAAGAGGTCATTTATGGGACATGACCATATTGAATGCTCTTTAAACTTGGATAAATATTAATTAAACACATGTGTGCAAAAAAGAAAGTGAACATTGAATTTTTAAAAACCAGCTGCAGGGATATTTCAATAGTTTTTAAGTTACAGTAAAGTCAATTTCGTCGTTGTACTTTAGGCGCAACTGTTATTTTGTCAGCAGCTATTACAAGCTATTGATTTGAAATTGTATTCAACAATTTTTTATTCCCTCTATTGTTTCAGCTTCCTGCCAAAATAATAATTAGCATATGAATTGAAGTACCCCTTTTTTTGGAATTTGAATTAGCTGTTTAAGTTTAAGCTGAGTTGTTCAAATTCATTCAGGCCTTTCCTTTAGGCCTGGAATTTGAGATGATGCTAAGTTTAGCTCACTTTTTAGAATCCTAACAACACTGAAACTAAATGCATGGTAAACTTTTATACACTCACTCTACAAAACTACCAGTTTAAAAACAAACATTGTTACAGGAATAGCTCTAGACAAAATCAGTGGCCCATATACAATGCTGGTAATAAATATCACAGTGTTCAATTAATGGAACTTGCCATTGTTACAGTGCACTTTTCCAAAAAATATTGATTTAATGGTAGACACTGTTCTCCCCCCCTCCCACCCCTCCTGAAAAAAAAATATGAAATCATGATGCCAGAAACGATGAACGTGCACCTAAAGACAAGCTTATTATTCCATTCTTAGTAAGGATCAATATACCTGTACAGTATAGCGTGCTATTAGAAATTGTTGACTATTTCAGCATATTGAATTATTTATGTGCACAGCTTATGTAAACATGTACACTAACAACTATAGTACATGTATGATGATGAATCATGATAATACAGAAAATAGTTACGGTTTCCCTTGTAAGTATGATAGAGGCGTGTCTTTGTAATTATATAAATAGAGCTGATATATCAGACCACTAACAAGTAAAACCACAGGAAAAATTGCACTTTGTCCTTTTATATAATAAGGGTGGTAAAGGTCAGTGAACCATGGCAACAGACTGGTGACTTTTATTAATAATAGAAGAAGGAAATAACAGCTGAACAAGCTGCTGGAATCTTCATTGTTTCCTTTTGATGACAATAGGATAACTTTGTAGCCTTATTCAAAACAGAAAAGGTTATTCTTTGACTACCTTTCTGGAATATATGGAGGTTAATGAGAAAGAACTTTAAAATCCTGTAGTGACATGACCATCCAACCTTCTACTGCAGTAACTAACTATAATGCTCGATAAACATCTATTAAACTGTGTTTATATATGTGTATAAGATCTCATGGTTCTGAATAAACATGTAATGTGTAGAAAACAGGGTAGAACAAAATGAAAGCAAAATGTCAACCTGTTCACAACATTGAACTTCAACAATGAACCAGTACACACCGATTTGTTCAGGCATGGGTATATAGTCCAATCTAAAGATGTTTGCCAGCTGAATTAGGTGGGAACAATCACAGGTATAATGCCACAACATTGTTTCACAAAACCGAAAATGGTGATTTGGGTGCCAACAAATCTTGCCTTTCAACGTACTTGCCAGACTAATACAATGTGATAGCTACTGTACACTGCAGTATGTACATATTGAAAGCCAAAAAAAAAGAAGGAAAAATCCCAAAGTTCAATTGCAGTTTGAAACTCTCAAGGAAATGCCAATAGATTTAGAGTATCATTGGAATTTTGTTGTACGATGAAAATTAGCTTTCATCAGGAAAATCCTTGGTTAGGCTCAGCAAAAAATAATTCATTTCTACTGTATATTACTAAGTCATATTTAAAGGGGAAAGAAGTCTCAGATTTAAAAAAAACATAATTATATATAGAGGGGCGCTATATTTCACCCACGTTGTACGATTTCTTTTACAGAATCAGTTTTTAAATTATCCATGGTGTTATATATATTTGATTTGTCAATTACCATGTCATTACAGTACAGTGATATAAAAACACATTACATCCTACACATTTGGCCACCATCAAACGCAGATCACCAAAGACAGGCACATTTCGCTGGTGTATATTCTCTTTAGTTTTCAGGTGTGCATTCACAGCTACCGTGAAACAATTTCACAGTTTTCTTCAGTATGACTCTGCAAAGTAGTTTCCTGTTTTGATTCCTTGCCGAAGGCATTAAAAGGTATGTGTTTGTGTGTTTCGCGACACCTCGGCTTGTAAACATGATAACACTTCACGTGTAGATTGTATGAACTTCACACTTACTGTAGTACATAGATGCCCCTCATTGTATGAACTTCACACTTACTGTAGTACATAGATGCCCCTCATTGTATGACAACTTCACACTTACTGTAGTACATAGATGCCCCTCATTGTATGAACTTCACACTTACTGTAGTACATAGATGCCCCTCATTGTATGAACTTCACACTTACTGTAGTACATAGATGCCCCTCATTGTATGAAGTTCACACCTACTGTAGTACATAGATGCCCCTCATTGTATGAACTTCACACTTACTGTAGTACATATAGATGCCCCTCATTGTATGAACTTCACACTTACTGTAGTACATTGTTCCCCTTTATTGAGTCTCCAGCTACTTTTGTTATTGGTGATCAAGCCATGAGATGTCACCAGTGACCAAATTATCAAAAGTTTGTAAACAAAAATGGGTCGTAGGGCCCCCTCAATGAGTACTTGGTAGTTATGATGGAGGTCAAAGGTTCTATGAGACCATCAATGGTCAAAACATTGAAACCATGTTAACATGATATAACTCAATAAGATAAGCTGTGTTCAATCTCATACTTGGTGTGTAGATGCCTCTTAATGGAGTTTTGGGTTGTATTGAGGTTGGGAGTAGTCAAAGGTCATTTGAGGGCAACAGTGGTCAAAACATCGAGGACATTGTAGAAATGATAACTCAAACTGTCCATATTTGATTAGTGGCATGATTGGTACGTTTGTGCTGAATTCATGGTTGGTAATGGTTTTTGTGGAGGTCAAAGGTCATTTGAGATCAGTGGGAGCCAAAACCAGAAGCCTTGTAAACCTTCAAACTCAACAAAATTCACCTTGTAAGTGAATCTGGGACTTGATGGATGCTACTCAGGGAGTCTTGACTGCAATTGTTTTACAGTGAGGGCAAAGGTCATATTAAGAAGGCAGTGGTTAAAATATAAAAAAATTAAACAGATTTCATCTGGTGGTCAAGCTTTGATGAATCTGATACTTGGTATATATAGAGGCCCATTGCAGAATTCTGTTGTTGGTATATTGTTTTCAGTGATGGAAAAAAGATTTTTTGAACTTCAGTTTTCAAAAAGTTTGGTATATATAAATCTTGAGTACTGCATACCAAGTACAGTCCCTGGAATCTGCTTAATATTGCACAATAACTACAGTATTTCTTTCAGAGAACGGACTGCTTGTAATTGAATGTTCTTTATCCTTAATTGTTAGCTGAGGTTGAAGTGGACAGGTCAAAAGTTATCTTCTGCCCAGGCACTGGTCTGACATAGCTATAAGAGGTCTGTCCATTTATCTGAAATTTATACTTTTACAGGGTGGATTTGTTGGAAAGTTTTCAAACATTCGGAATTAATTAGATAAATTCAGGAAGGTGTCATTGATTCCTAGCAGTTGTTATTAAAGTGGTTGGTGGCAGCATTGATTCGTTAGATCAATGAAGAGCGTCTCCACACATTAAGATTTGTCAATGCTGGATATTGGATAGGATTATGATAGGATGTACATTAAACTGTGCAGTTATCAGCTACTTAGTAGGTTGGTGTCGACAAGTGAATGTTGCAAATTCCTGTGGGACTGTCAAGAGGCCTGAAACTGTCTGATGTGTTGGTTCTGAGTTGTAACTTTGGTCTCATTGATAATCAGTTGCCTACCAGGTGAATTTGTGTCAAAATGTTAGCTAGGCCTCAAGCCCTTGGTATTCTGTTCTGTTCTGTTCTGTTCTTTCTTCCTTTTTTGTAAACTTATGTAATGCCATAATATGTGCTTAGAGTTTGTTATGAGGAAGCTTTTGTGTACAATTGTCATTACTAGTGGCCCAGTATCATGAGACTTTATGGTAACATATTTGCCTATTAATTAATTAGCTGAAACATGAATAAATTAATGGACAATGTCAGACTATCTATATGATTCCAGATTTTTACCTTTGAGAAATCAAACTGAACATATATAATTGCCTCTAAGTTTGTTTAATTAATAGCAAATAGCAAATTGCACATCTTGTTTTTTCTATTTACCAAAATTTGTGAAAATTAAAGTAACAATTTGTAAATACACTTATCTTACCAGGCCCATTTATCCATACAGCTGTCAACTTTACATTTGGCACAATAAAGCACTGTCTATTGTTTCAGTATATTGTGTATTTTACACTGGAGAGATATATCCTGTACTTATAACCTAGCTAAACATATAACTGGAGAATTGGACACACAAATTCCTTTCAGGTGAATGCATTTGTTAAGTATGGGTAAATTGTAAAGTACGAAATTATCAAAAAATTCTGCGCGCTCATTTTTGTTAACTTATTTGTGATAAACAGGGATATAGTAATTAACACTAACAGTTAATGCAATATAGCTGCTGTTGACCACTCTCTTAATCGGACGTTGAACATATTTTTGGGTCACAACTTCCTTCCAACAGTGACTCAACAGCACAAGTTCAGGGGCAAGCTACAGGTTGGGGATTTGATGTTTATTTGGTTGAATAGACTTGAGTACATGTGTACTTGTGTACTAGTGTGGAGACCTAGAATTCACCAATTTTAGCCAATTTTACTTGCTAAAGTATATATGAGTCTTTTAGAAAGTCTCAAGGCTAAGATCAAGTACCCCCCCTCCCCCTGGCAATTTCTCCTGAATTACTACACACATCAGTTAATGTACAGGCTTATGGGAAGTTGGGAACAGCCCAATTAATGTTTGCTGATAATAAACAGTAACACAGGGCTTATATTAGGTACAGAAATATTATATTAAAAAATATAATAATTTGTTGACAGATGATCATGTGTCATTTGTTAATGTTCTTAAATGTCTACTGGCAGAAAAAGGCAATGCCTTTTTCTTCCTACTAGCAAACTGCAAATCCACTGACCAGCTTTATAGTCCGTCTCCAGTAGGCCTGTTTGTAATGGGAGACAACTTTGAGAAACAAATGGAACCATCATCTTTACCTCACTGTACCTGACAGAGATCGATCTATGCTTACTCCATTGAGCAACTCCTTGAAAGATCTAAGGAATATCTTGCTCCATGTATCGGAGTTATCAATTTACCTAAAAGTCAAGTCAGGGGGCTTTCATTTTATCAGTGTGTGATGTACTAGTTACACTACAGTAAGTACAGTAGATTAATCTTTTCTTCTCCAACTTCTGTTCTTTGTCCATATTTTCGATTTCAATTTAAGGCCAAACTAGGTGGTACTGAAAAAAACTTCAATTTTTTTAAGTCTGCATTGATAAAAAGTGTAGCTATCAAGAAAAATGAGCAACGCAGTAAATGATGTAGACAAACATTATTAATAAAATATATCAAAAAAAACAAGCACAAACTTGTGGATCAGTGATGTCATTTATAGCTAGATTGCTCAAGTCCCCAGTCTTGGTAATCAAATCATTCTTTCACATGTATAGGAAGATTTTCTTAGCATTTGTCTTACACGAATTGGCCCATTCTTTACCGACCATTGGAATCAATGGCTCCTTCCAATCTCCTGTATGAACAGGGTCAAAACTTTAAAAAAAAAAACCGTAGGATTTTCAGTTTCTGCAACTTTCTGATGTCTTCTGGTCTCATTAACATTTATTTGAACCCATATTCATCACACACATTCATACACACACATGCCCCCCCCCAAGTTGGTGGTAGAAGGATCCTCTTAGATTTTCTTGACCTTAAAGGTCAGAATCGGTGGAGCAGGTAGTTGAAACAGCCTATGAGGTAGTGGGTACTGCTCGAGAGGTTTGTAAAATAGACAAACTTCAAAGTGGATGCCCTAAACTTCCATCTTCTATTCTTAACGTTTTCATGGTGATAGCATAGTTTTGTTTAATAAATTCATTTAATTCCTTTGTGTATTTCTGTGTAACCTTTGACACACTATAGGATGATGATTATACAGCTCTGTACCACTCACCCAAAAAAAATGAAATTGCAGGATAAGAAGTCTTGGTTAATTTCCAGCCCATATCAGGAGCATCTCCATACAGTGAACTGCTGATTGTTATTATTTACCACTTTCCCAATTTATGTGTCATAATTTGTGTCATAATTACTATGCTAGGTTGATAACCATGTACCACCATGACTGTCTTGCAACATAGACTCCATCAGATGTAGTTAACTGCATGCATTAACTGTATACACATGCCCATGTAATGTGAACAACTTGTAGGGAAATCCCCTCCTAACACTTTGGCAATTTGCCAGAATATACTGCACTAACATAATGCAACAGAGCTACAGCAAGATTGTGACTGCATTGACAGCACTAGGCTACCAACAATTCTGTACACAGCTACATAATACTACAAATATATTCACTTCTCTCTTGTCAAAAGGAAGAAATTAGCTGCAAAAAGTGTGCTCTTTCTGTGACATTCAAGATAGAAAGCAGATTCTATGCCCACAAGGCGATGAGTTGGATTTGTTGAATGTTGCCTGATCAGCTGACACAGTTGGCAGTGGTTCAAGTACAGTTCTCTATGTACCTAACCTGCACAGTAAAGGTGTGTTATTCACTGCAGTGTTGTGATCATGGCAAACAGTAATGTATTTCTGAGAATTGTGAGTTTGCGATATGCAAATTTTTTGGGGTACACCACTATGTGGGAGGGATCTGTTCAAGGATTTATTGTAGGATGATCCTACAGGATGGATGAATATAAACAATCACACGACTTTGTGCATGACTTTGATGCAAGCATATATACTAAACTAGATGTTGCTAACCTTCAGGTGAACTCTTAGCCAGGGAGGAAAGAGAATCAATGGGAAACTAGACACTTTTATATCCAGAGATGGGAAACCCACAGAACAATAATTATCAATATATATACAGGAGCAGAGAGGTCATACAAAGGCCGAGCAAGGTATTATTATTATTATCTCTTTTTTGTTTCAGTGTATGGTATACTCTTGCAGTACTGTGACCATATACAATAGTTATTAAGTAGAGTTATGAGAATGGAGCTGTTTTATGGGCAGTTTAACCTTCATTAACATATATACATCAAACATTGTAGGTTAATTGGGGTGGTGGACTGGTGGTGGGGAGAGGGGTTCATATATAAGGCCAAATCAGTAATGGGTAGTTTTCTGTGATGGAATTATGAGTATATATAGTATACATAGGTTCAGTGTGAAATTTTTATTTGTGCTTTTAAATGCATTTATGTGTTTTTTCGTGTGTAATTTTGGGATAACTCTGATGTATATTGATGTACAGTATTTTAATGAGTGGGTGGTAATTAATGTGAATAAAAAATATTATTAATTATCTCCAATAACAATTAAATGTTGTATGGATTTCATATTAAAGTGTAAAGAGATATTATTATATCATTGTAATATATCTTAAGTGCTGTTTCAAAGTCGTTTTGATTTCTAATAACGAGCAATGCCAATCATTTTGGCTATAAATATCTTTGCTGATAAACCTAAGACCTACAGACCTGTACTATATCCAAGGGTAAAATTAAGCATTTTGACGTCCAGGGAGCCACTTTCTGGGAAAAGTGGCTTCTGGCTCACTGGCTTTTTGGTAGACCTAGGAGCTTCTTGGCAGGGACCAGGAGCCAATTTGTAATTTAAACGCAAATAAAATGCATGTAGGTTATACCTTGAACATAGGGGTGTCCCAGGTGTGCTTGTTCAGACCATGATGATCTTCCATAAGAATTGCCAACAGACGAGCCTGTCACG
Organism: Apostichopus parvimensis; assembly: GCA_000934455.1. Classification (NCBI taxonomy): domain Eukaryota; kingdom Metazoa; phylum Echinodermata; class Holothuroidea; order Aspidochirotida; family Stichopodidae; genus Apostichopus; species Apostichopus parvimensis. Next base: position 72,513 of record KN885490.1, on the reverse strand, counting down.
TATGAGAGCCAATTCATGAGCGACAACTTTAAAAAAAAAAAACTTATTGCTATATTTGGCAAGCGTACTATGGTTCTATTCCCCAAACGTCCATTTGTCACTTATAACTCTACATTATAATCTTGTGTAATTTGTAGTTAGGTAGTACACTGAAAATGTAACATCACTTCTTCCCAACTTATGCTAGGCATACTATGCATTCTGCTTCGTAATGCACACTGGAAAATGGTATAAATTGTGAACAGTATGAAATTTATCTCCTAAAAGGAAGTGATGAACAACCGTAAATGTGTCACAGAATCATTCAAATGCTGGCCGCACCCATTTTGCCCCTGGAAGTAATTCCCATTGTGCGGGATTGTAAATCATAGCAATGTTACGTTATTACGTAATATACTACATGTATGCCATGCAAGATTCAAATTCCTCATGAATCATAAATTTGCCTGTGAAATTTCATTGGTGAAATTTTATTCCATGCAGCTCATGCAATAGGGAACTTGTATACAGTAACTGTCAATATACTGTACTGTATCTGTTGCTGATGGCTGCAACTTAGTCCATTTCCTATAAAAATTATCATCTTGAAAACTTTTCATAGGAGTCTTGACTATAAACAGGAGAGGTTTATGGAAAACTTCATGCATACAGTATTTTGCCAAGCTGCATGTGCAGTTTGTTTTGTTTAGCTATTAGAACTGGTGCTGTATGCAGTATTCTGATTGGCTGATGTCACGCTTGAATCTTGAATGATGTCTTTCATGATAATATAGGTACTAGCAGCAATATATTCTGTATGTACTGTTATAGGTACTGGTTGAAGATGTAATTGGTTGGCCTACATACAGTATAGGTGTACTAAATATTTAAAGTGGTTGTGCATTTGTTTCTATGGGTGGGTGGGGTGTTTTCTTTTGTTTATTATATTGCTGAATATACTATAATTGCTTTAATTAATGGGAAAATCTAACCCTCTATATTATAATCATACAATAATGAATTAGATAATGTAATAATTTATCATGTTACAAATGTTTTGATGGACGCAGTGTATGGAATTCTGTGGCCTCATAAAAAATTAGGTCGTTGGTAAATATTCTGGCACATAAACGTGTACAGTGTACTGATGATCAGTTATGTACATTTTCAAGTAGACTAGTAGTAGATTACTGATATCAGGTAAAAATGCACTCAGTAGTTCTAATTGTGATTTCACATTTGGATCTCAATTGTATATATTCAAAGGTGCTGAAAAGTTTTGAATTCAGATAATTGATTTCACCTCCCTTCCAAAGCCTGCCCCCCTTCAAAGTCCCCTCCCATCCCACATTTATTGATCGATCAAT
>KN885490.1:58825-70957 GCA_000934455.1 Apostichopus parvimensis | reverse complement strand
ATATTTATATTATTTTTCTGAAAGAAAAATCAAGCAAGCCAAAGTATATTTCTGGAATAAACAGAGGACCCAAAATACATGACTTTAATAAAACAGAGACTCCAAAATATTTCTCTCTCTCAAAAAAAATAATTACACAAACACAAGATATTTTCCCCAAAGAAAACCCTGCCAAATCACACAAGCCAAACTACATATCCAAAAACAGGCAAGCCAAAGTTTAAAACAGCTAGACAACAATAAGGCAGCATCTGTCAAAGTTTTTCTTGTTTCAATGTTCTTACAATGTTTTACTGTAACAAAGAACAGTGATAGTATTTTCATAAGGTTCATGCAGTACAGTAATTGTGAATACTAATATTTATTGAGGACTTTTATTTTCCTTTCTCTTGCAGCTAAGATCATAATGTGAAGTTCAAGCAGAGCTAGAAAGTTGAAGTGGACATTCATGAAATAGCTGGGTCACCATATACAATTATCACATTTGAAAAAGGAGAGAAAGAAAGCTAGAAGTAAATTTCATCTTGGACAGCGAGGAGAGTTGTTCAGAAAGAATTGACACAGACTTTCAAGAATAATGTAAATTTGTGACCATTCTCATTAGAGTGTTAAGGTAAAGTATATTTTGTTGACAGAGATCTACTGCAGTTCATTTATGGTTACAATGCCGAAGGCTCAGTAAGCTTGCAATCGTGTTGGCGTGTGTGTGTTATTTCGTGGGTGTGCGTGTGTGTATGTGTATGTTACGGCCAGCTTGTAAACACAATATTTCAAGAAGCACAAGTTGAATCAATGTCATGCTTGGTAGAAAGATGCCCCATGATGTGTAGATGTGCCCTATTGTCTTTGGTTCCCATCTCTTGCATATTGATGAGTTGGGCAGGCCTTAACATATAATTCTTATCATGGCAATATCTCTTCAACCGTATGTCCGATTTAGTTCATACTTGGTATGGTGATGTCAGTTGATGATAGGTACATATAATCAATAAATTCATTCTCATTATTATTCATGAATGGGCATGTGTAGAGTGTTATCAAAGTGAAAAGCTTGTAAACTCCATATCTCAAGACCAACAAGTTGAATCAATGTCATACTACGTAGGCAGAAGTCCCATGATGTGTAGATGTGCCCTATTGCTAATGGTTCCTATCTCATGATTATTAATGAGTGGGTCGGACTGAACATAAAATTCTTAAAATGTCAATATCTCTTCAACAGTATATCTGATGTATTTCATACTTACTATGGTGATGTAACTACATAATAAGTATATGCACTTTGCAACAACTTCTTTGACCTCATTAATATTCATGAGCTGGTGGGACTTAATGTGAAATAGTCAAAACAGCTAAGTAAACACGATATCTCATCAACCGCAAGTCACAGATACCTAACATTGTCAAGAATGAGGTTGATTGAAAGACCAGGTACATTTCTTGGCAACTGATATTGTTGTCCTATAGTAGCTGAGTAATTGAGCAGATTCCATGTACTAGTTGTTAGTGGAATAATTATACTTCATGTGCATATCATTTTTATGATCGGGAGAAAAGATTCCTGTGAGAATGGAAAGGAATAGTGAAAGTCATGCAAATTAAGACGATTGATGTATATAGTAAAAGTATGGAGTATACATAATTGCTAAATAGTGCTGTGGTATGCCCCCCTCCCCCCAACACCCCCCTCATGTATGCTAGAGCAACCACATATCGCTTAGCATGTACACTTACTTTCCTCATGAGAATACCTTCTAAACAAGAAATGGAATGGTTTAACTTTCAAAATGGGAATACTAGTTTGTTTGGTTAGAATCTCCAGGAAGAGGTTTATTCTTTCTTGCTTACCTGCTTCCTCACAACATTATAGCACTCACATGCTCTACCATGTCACAAGTATACTGGTAACCTTTTAAACACAGTACACCCTTGATGGAATAACTCACTAACTTAAATCATACTTCTATCTAGGATGCCACCAACTTCAATTCTTCTCAAATCTGAAATCAACGAAATTACCAGATAATTGCCACAAAACTGAATTTCCGTATGATCTTTGCTTCCATAGGACTACATGGATGCCATGTACGAGCTTGAGAGCATGCAGCCTCTCGAGACAGGGTCCAGTGACAAGGACCACAACCTCTCGTCTTTGGATTTTTCCAAATGTTCCACGAGTTCACCATCCTTCTTTGACCAAGGAGGAGATGCCAGCAGTACCGGAAAGCCAACTCTATCAGGGATCAAGTATTCCAGTTACCCTTCAGTTTCATCGCCGTCCACCAGTATCTTTGAATTTCCATCCTTGGACGAATTGGACAACATGGGCTGCGATCTACTGAATGGATTCTGGGATGAAGATCAGGTTCAAGATACGCTCAACAGTAGTGGCTGCGGAGCAGGGGCGCTGAATTTTACCTTTGGTGATTCCGGTGACTTTTCTAGTAAACTTAGTGACCTCAAGCCTCTGGCTGCTTTTTCAAGTGCCGCTCCAACGTTGACCGAGCTCAACATGGAAGATTCCATGGATTCCCTCTTCAGTCTCAAACCCAAAGCGAGCATTTCCTCGATCAAGAAAGTCACCAAGCCTGCTACTTTGAGCATGCCGGTTACTACAGATAATCAATGGAAGGTGGTACGAGACGAACACTCCGGCCTGTCTATATCTCCGACTACTTGGAACAATGTCAAAAACTCCAGGGAACTATCGAATACTGGACTTTTCGTCCCAAAGATAAAGACCGAGGTGGTAGAAGAATCGTCCGATAGAGAGAGACCGATGCTGAGCGAGAGGCAAGCTTATCCTTCACAAAGAACAGAAGTCAAAATCGAACCTCCCAGGGTTGACTTTGCAAATCTGTTTGGTCGAAGGTCACGAAAGACCAACGGTGCGAAGCCAGGGCGTAAGCCCCTCCCTCTGACTATTTCTGCCTTTAGGATGCGTGGAGAGCGCCGGAAGATGTCATCTTTTCCCACCAGCAGGAGTAAAGAAGAGAAATCCAACAAGAGAGTGATAATCCATAGCAGTGATGGGTTCCCTAACAAGCATTTTCATGTGAGTTAATCCATCTCTATATTATGTTAGCTAATGTTTCAAAGTGGTTTCAAATTGTAGTGCATAGAAGATATGAAATGTGGGTAAGTGGGCAGGGGAAGGGTGGGGGCAGCGGTCGGGGTCAAATTCTTAATTTTCCCCGATTGGCTTAGAAAGGAGGGCCCTGCGGTTGTCAAAGCCAAATCCTGTATAAAGTGGGAAGGGGGGGGGGGGGAAGGGGGGGGGGGAGGGTGTCCTCTGTCAGATTTTTATTTTATTTTAAAGGACTGATCAACAAATATTGCATTTTGAGGCATGTTTAGACTATGAATTATGTATACAGTATATATAGTTTGCTATGAACGCAAGGCTCTGCCCGAATGGCATTGGAGGTGTAAGGACCAATCCTCCCCCGCCCCCCCACGCTTTGCACACAAGTTAAACTGGGACAATACAGTACCCTGGATCAAAGTAATTGTGGCTACTCTTACATCAGGTCCACCAAAAACTACAATAGGAGCAAAATGAGACTACTCAATTTTATTAGTTAGTCAAATACCTTCACACAGAATTTTATATCCCTTAAAATAAAATTTTATACCTTGTCAGTTTTATGTTTCAAAGAGAGCTATGGGTTACCTTTGTTCATGTACTTATTAACAGAGGCATTTAAGTCATCTTAAACCTTTGTTATGGAACTGCTATCAAAGAGTAATACCCCCCACAGCTCAGCAAATTCTCTTTTCTCTCTTTGAGGATCACATGTATCTATAATTCATGCTTTATCCTCTAATATTTTTTTCTTTGCAGTTTTTCTTTTGTTAATAAGCCATTGTAATATAATATTTGAATCCTAAGACAAGAAAAGACCCCCCAAAAAACAAAAAAAAAATAGATCAATAGAAAATTAATGTGTATGAACAGTTGAACACACCCACCCTCATAACAACCTTCACATTGTTGTTTTCATCTGCTGTTTGGATTCAATATATCTGCATACAATGGGATACTGTTTAGGTATTCCCCCCCAGTTTTTTTCTTCTTTTCTTTTTTCTGTAAAGTTTTTTCTTTGCGCTTGTTGGTCATAAATACAGCTGGGCTTAGAGGTTTCTCATAAAAGTAGCCTGAATGGAAATTTATTTAACAGTACAGGCCTCAATGCTTATATTGTGTTTATTACTGAGTTCTGTTCTTGAAAGACAAATGAATACTTTAGGTAGGGTATGATGAGGGATGGATGAGATTTATTGATTACATACTGTTATGATTCTTTGAATCGGTAAATTTGCCCTCCCTATGGATACCCCTTTCCCCCCTCCCTCTCACACATACAAACACGCATACATGTATACATACACACACATATACATACGTACGTACATACATGCACAGGGGCGGCAATTTGTTTCAAATATTGGGGGGTACATTTGTTTGGGTGCAGGCGCGTAGCTTGAACTTGTATCCCCAAAATTGTTCAAAATTGTATGGTTACTGGTTGCTACAGCCCTATTATCCTTTTTTTTTGGCAAACCAAATTTCATTACGGATGCGGTCCGTCTAGCAAGTTCATTTCGAAAAAAACTACTTTCGGTGAAAGCTCTGTGAATTTTTTGGGTGATATTTAGTAACAAATTGTGATACGGTTAGACAGGTGCGTAGCGAGGAATTTGCCAAGGGAGGGGCCAAGCTTGTAGGCAAACTATCTAAGCGTAGCGCCACCATGTGTTGGCGCGAAGCGTTAAAGAAAATTTTGGCCGAAAATGCCTCCCAGATCGCTGGAAATGGCACTTCCCAGGCCTTGTAAGTTGCATCTAAGCATTTTGTATTTTGAATTTCCAGCAATACCATTAAAAAATACAAAAAAATATGCTCATGGGGGAGGGGGGCACAAAAAAAACTATGCCACCAAATATTGGGGGGGATATTAGATAATATATCCCCTCACCTAAAATATTGGGGGGACATGTCCCGTCCCCCCCATGTCCCGCCCATTTACACGCATACATACACACTGTCATACATACAGACATACCTACAGTCATACATACATACAGTAAATAACCTCTCTTTCTCTGTGTGACTTGAAAACATTATTACTTAAACATGAATCTTTGCCCAGCATGATACATGTAGTGTTGAATGCACCGTAGCAATGATAGCACACACAATACCTGTTTGTATACATACAGGCAGGCCTTGGAGACGAACTTGGCAGGAAGCGGAATTTGAACCTGTGCCAGCTGTACAGTATATGATAGCTACAGCACATTATGCAAAAATGACCTCCTATAGGGTAATGGGAATTTATAGATGTTAAGCACAGTCAGGTGAAAATAATGGCTCAGAGCTAGATGCACATATCAGCTGGGATGTGTGCAAGTGGGTGAATGTGTAATGTTTGTCAGCATTGTTTAGAGGATGGATGTTATGGTAATACTGCACAGCTCAATGTTTTTGGGTTACAAGCAATGAATTGAACAGAATTGCTTATTTCTTGGGACATTAGTCACTTGGGATTAACTATCATACAAAATTACCTTTGAGCAAGGAATAAATTGATGACAAACTAAGTATTAACCAGGGAATCAATTGTTTCCATATATTGTAAGTGATGTGCAATGAATGTGTCAAATGGACCAAGAGGAAATTTAAAGGGTGTGAAGACTCGCGCAAAAAGTAACCTAGTTTTGGATGAGGTGTAACAGAAGTGTTAAACACCCCCATCGATCCCAGAAAATACACACACAGCTTGCTATACCTTACTTGATTAATAAGTATCTTTTTACATTTTGTAAGCATATGTTAGTAAAACTGTCAAGCATTATTAACAAAGAAAATTGCAGTTGATGAAGCTAAGAGTCACAACCCCCATCTCTCCTACTTTTTTCTTCTCCAAATAAGGAAAGATTAATGAGCCAGTAGGTTGATGGTTCTTGGTAGATCCTCCATCACTCATCCTCCCAAGATGCTTCTACTAATCGGTAAAAATCACATCTAAAACTCAAATTGGAAAAGTTTTGACATATTTTACAACTTCATTATATTTGAAATATTAAGAAATATTATTTGAAATAAATAGTCCAGTTAATAAACTAACATTGTCACATAATTTTTGTGTCAAATTGCACAGAATCATTAGAAAGAACTAAAACAAGCTGCCAGCTTTAAGGCTTTATAAAGACACCTTCTGAACAATAGCTTGAGACAATGGCCAATAATAAGTAATAATTTTTGTTTTTAAAAACATCAATTAGTAGAAAACCTATAAAAAACTTTTAAAAAATTAAACCTTAGCATTTAGATGTAGTTATATAAAATAGCTTTGCTGAACCATTCTTGGGTCTATATTAGAATGTGATAAAATACTAATATTATTTAAAAAGTAAGTAAACACATTCTTGGGTAAAGTCAAATTTACAGGTCAACTGTTTCAGTTGCATCAAATTGCAGTCACATGTAAACAAGTAATTGAGTGACAGTAGTTAAGAACACTAGCGAAGTGTGATAAGGGCAAGGTTATGATAACCTCTGCGGTGCATGTAGACAATATCACTATGAGTTGATAATATTTCAGTTAGTTTCCATGCTTTGTACTGCAACCTTCCATAGTTTGTCAAGTGTATGTGCCCAGTGAACAGTTTTGTGCAATAGTAATATATGTAGTTTATGCATGTTTTGTAATTCCCAGAGTCTGTTAATAGACAGCTGTGAATGGTGATCATTGTACTAGCGGATATTAATTGTTAGAACTTAGTAATTTGCAGGATGGAAGTAAAAATGATTTCCAACATGAGAGACTATAAAAGTGTATATATGTTAATTACATTGTGTATCCTTCTAAAGCAAGCAAGCCTGTTTTTGTATCTCCACACAGAAAGAGGTTGAAGATGACGATGATGATGTTGACGACGATGATGATGATGAAGGGGTGGAGTCACATGACGAGGGCTTGGGCAGCGAGAACGAGGAAGAGCATCACGATTACAATGAGGATGATGAAGATGACTTGGCAGATGATGCCAGCGACATCTCCGAGGAAATTGGTGAGGAACGACGACGTTTGCCTGTCAAAAGTATATTTCATGTTAACCTCTAAGTTACTACCTGAAGAGGATGGTGACTTATGTATTTATCTTGCTCGTGTTCCTTGTCCTGGTATGGATTGAGCTATGAAGGTACCTTGTCATATAGGAGACTTGTCAATTAGGTATCGGTCTCATTCAAACACAAGTTTAATTTTTTCACAACGTTGAGGTTGTTTGGCCTACCTAACATGCAACTGTCTCATCTCCAGCATGTTCAGAACTCTGCAGTTCACATTCTAACTTTGTCAAAAAGATCTCGTCATATAATACCGATCCTGAAAGACCTGCATCGGGCCTCCTGTCACTTACAGAATTGTTTTTAAGCTAATGCTGATTGTCTACAAGTCTCTTCACAATATGGTGCATTTATACATCTCTAGAGATGTATAAATGTATCAGCTGATATGCTTCAAGAATATATTCCGACCTGTAATCTTCGTTCAAATGATATGTTACTTCTCAGGGAATCTAAATCTGACCATTCTTGGGGGATAGAACTCTTTCAGTTTCTGAGCAGCGATTATGGAATATGTTACCACTTGAAATCAAGACAGCTAAAGAGTGTATCCTCCTTTAAAAAGAAGCTCAAACACTCACCTTCTGCATCTTGAGGGCCCTTTTCTGGGGGGATACGTGCGCGTTATTAATCTTTGTTATTATTATCACATTCTTTGAAAAGTTACGTTAATTAATTGTCCTCATTACATATATCCTATTAATTAATTAGTTAATAAATTACTTGATAGTTTTGTTAGTAAGTGCATTTAAGAATTGAAGAGTTCTGTTCTGCAATAACGGTGAAGATCACGATTTGAAAGCGGAAGCTGTTCACAATCGTTTATTTTTGTTTGACAAAGTGTACGCCCTAGCAAATGAGAGGGCGCATTGTTGTAATTGAGTATAAATATTGCCAGGTCATAGAAGTTGACTGAGTTTAAGAAACACCAGCTTTATCCATATAATATTTGTGTTATTCATCGATTCTCGTCTACACTAATGTTATTCCCTTTATTCATCACTCCTCGTTTACACGATTATTCTCCCAAGATTTTGATTCGATGTGGCATCGTCATGCTCCCATCCTGACATTTGATAAAAATTCTATATTTAGATATTATTTGTTCCTTTGCTCAATTCACCATGATGGTGCAATCCTTATATTATAGTATCTAGACAATAAATAGAAGGTCAAAAATTATTTCATTTCTCTTCCAACAGAAGTTTTAGGGTAATCTCTCCTTTCACCCCTGAGCACACCTCTTCCCCAACGTACCCACCCAACCCCTTTGCTAACACCAATTTCCCCCATCAAGTTACATCTCATAGTTAACCAAAAACTTACAGTTACTTAAGTTTATAACTCAATGATTTGTTCACCTCTCCTTGTTTCGTATGCAGCTCCTCTTAGCCTGTCTTTAGATCCAAGTAACCAAGCAGGTGGCTCTCAAGTGAGATCCCGGAGGAGTGAGTACGATGACTTTACCCCAAACCCCGAGAAGCTTCTCTTCATCGGCAGAGAACTGCAGAAATTAAACAACATCATTCACGACATGAAGCCTACAGGTGATCCGTCCTCTTCATCTAGAAACAAAACCAGGAGGGAGAAGAATAAACTGGCCTCAAGGTAAAATAAAAAACCCTCGACAATATACCCCATCATCCCTTACAGCATAATGATGTTTAGATGCGATAATTGGTTGTAATTCGGTGTTGCTACGAGTTTAAGATTTTACAATTTAGAGCCAGATTTAATTAAGTAATTTCTGTATATATAGTACAGCATAGCATGGCCTTTGTGGTTGGTAGGAAATTTGTTTCCTCGACACATCCGTGAAATATTCACTGCAGATTGAATCTTGCATGCTGTTAGCAAATCATCACCAATCTTTCTGAATACTGGACATGAATGACAGCATATTATTCATATAATATAGCTTGTATTATAGGAGTAAAAATTCAATATCTGTTTCTTATTTTTAATTTTTTTTTGTCATCTTGTAATCACTAGTTTAGTGATCAGCAATTAGTATTTGATGATTCAATTTTATACTTATGTTTTGTTTAATTAAATTTGCTAGTTTAATTCTATTTTGATTTTGTCATGCAGTCATAGTAGATTGAATCAAAGTCAACCAAAACTGGTCTTCATGATTGAAGGTGAACTTGATTTTGAAGCTTACATACTGTTCTCTGTTATAATTACTGATTTTAGCATTGAATTGAACCAAAGCTGCTAACACCAGCCCAAAAAAAAAAATCTTTCACATATTTTGACTTGCTACTGTTTTTCCAACAAACTCACCAGATGTGTTTTGCAACTTTAGTATGATAAACGTTGTGCCCACACATCAGTTTGTTTGTTGTGATGGAAATTTTTTAGAGAATAATTGTCATTGTCCTACTTTATGATACACTTGGGGAAGCAAAACCTTGAAACCTTAGTTGTGTTGTGGTAATTTGCAGGTTTTAGGTAACTTGTTAATTGAGTCTTACTGTGTACAACAGAAGCGCATTCAGTCTCCCCAGAACACAAAGGGACAAGGTTGTTAATAAATGCTACACAATGAAAAGAAAGAAAGTTAAAATACCATATCTGCTAGCCAGACCGTGAATGGCATTAGACAGCACTCGTGATTCTGTGTGTATGACTGTATCCAGGTCAATGGTTGTCACACCCATGTATAGTATTGTTACCATGGTAGCTGTATAAACTCCAGGGATGTTATATTGCAAGTAAGATTCTTTTGTATACAATGGTCTAGCCAAAGTCTTGGTCATGCATTATGCCTTCACATGACACAAATGTTAAGGGAAAAGCTCTATGGAAGCATATCATCGAGAAGAATATAACGTCAGCCCGAAGGTTCATTGAGGCGATTGTTTTCTGCGAAGCTTTTAGTCTTGTCAAGTGATGCTCATGTTTCATACTAGCATATAAAACAATTAACGACAGCATGGATATTGTTCTTCCTGTATATTTTGGCTGCAGTGCAAATTATTGTTCCAGTTTCTTTGTTCTTTGAACTGTATGTATGAACTCAATGGAAAGATCTTATCTAAAAGTTCATTGTAGATGAAGGCACTTCAAATTAACTCAATTGTATGGTTGTCTGCAATTATTTGCCAGCAAGAAAAAATTACGGGGTTGCCAGTCTTTCTGTGATGTAGTAAATGGCCAAATCCGCAGCCAAAATTAATTGGACGAAAAACAAACAGTTTCAAGGTTGCTGTTATTCTGTGACAGTGGACCCTGTATGTGGGTAGGAATTATGTGGGTTTGCAATTCTTGCAATTGGGGTTTCCTAGCTGAACATGATAGGGAATGAATTGTGGCAAAAGAGTGCTAACGTTTTTACCAACGCGTAAGCCTATATGCAACATTCAGTGGGACTGAAGAGCATGAAATATATGAAATCAATGTTCTTTAGGAGATCTTACACAGTTCTACGCTACCTTTTATTTAAATTTGGTAGATCTTAAAAGATAAAACAATTTCCAGAAAACACCAAAATGCTATTTGGCTCTCGAAAATTTTGAGAAATGCCAAATTTGTGATTTAAGTGTGTAAGATATTTATATATATATGCATATATATATAAATAATAACATAAGTGCAAGTCTGTGACTCTTAAAGGCTTCTGTACTATGTTACTCACTATTTCCTAGAAAATGTAAACAATGGGGAATTTCCTATTAGGGGTTATGACCTTCCTGCTTATTGGGTGAAGGATTGTTTTGAGCTGTTTATCTGATCAGGTGTAGATTTCAATACTTACAGTGTAAGGTCCATATACACCCCCAAAGTAGTTCACTTGTGTTTGTTTATAAAAGAAAAAACAGGTGACATTTTAGGAATATGTCAAGGGAAATACAATACATGCATTTTGCTATATAATTTTGCCATATCGTTTCTGTCATTTTGTAATATTACACCCTTGCTTTATGTTAGTCAGGGGTGGATTACCGAGCAGAGTAATAGTTATGATGTGCTTTACTATATTGGTAGAGGATTATTATATTAAAATGTGATGATTTTTACTGATAGAGATCTGTAAAATATACTATGAATATATACTTGATAGGTATTTGTGTTGCTGTATTAATTACACTTCACTCCAATCCTGCCTTAGTGATATAACATATATACCACTTTAACTGCTTAGGCAGCCTCAAACTTGCCAACTTTCCTGGTTTTGCTGTGAGTCTCCCCATTAAATTCAAAGTCTTAAACTTTCGTAATGTAGAAATGAAGAAAATCCACATATGTTTTCAGGGAAACAAATATGTGAAATTCTTATGCGGTTGTGTTCTGCAGCGATAACGTTAGTGCTGTGATTACTATGTAAAACTCAAACATGGTTTTTAATTCTCTTTAAATTTCCCTTAAATCTACTGAGTTTTGGGATGGAGAATTGTAAAGTCTCCCTATTTTTGTGAAAGACAGGTTGGCAGGTGGATTCGTTGCAATGTTAAGTCGTGTGAGGAGGAGGCCTTAGCCTCATACAAGACTGTAAACCTTCAAGTTTTTTTTCTTCTGTTTTTTTATGCAAAAACAGAAACCGTTCAGTCTCAAGTCACCAAAATTCATTTTGTTCTTTCAGAGCTTGCCGTCTGAAGAAGAAAGCACAGCATGAAGCGAACAAGTTGAAGATTAAGGCATTAAAAGATGAACATGGTAAGAAAACAAATTTGATCTTAGACCAGCAATTATTTATAAATATATATGCGGTATTGAGTTAGAAAACCGAGAACAGTGCAAAAACTTACAGCCTCTACAGGTTTCGAACCCCGTCATTTCACTTCATATGCGGACATCCTAACCAATTAGGGTATGGTAGTTGATTGAATGTCCAGAGGTTCGAACCAGTAAGGAAGGATGTCATTCCACTGGAGGCTGTTACCACATGTGTTGAACAATGCTAGTTCTGTTTTGGTGACATGTTTTCTGCCTTACTCTAGAGATCAAATATGATGCTAACCAACACAAATAGATAAATTTACATATATACATAT
>KN885490.1:28812-49503 GCA_000934455.1 Apostichopus parvimensis | reverse complement strand
CACAGAGTGATATTGTATACGGCCAATGTAGGGGTTTGTGTCGTTATGTAAATATACAGAGTGGGTGTAGGAGAGAGGTGTAGTTTGTAAATACAACGGGGAGTGATCAAAACGGGTATAGTTGATTCACAAGTTTCCTGCAGAGAAATTTTTTATTCCTTACTCAAAAGTGTGTGCGATTCCTCATTGTCGGGAACAGTAGATATTATAGCGTCAAAAAAATTAGAAAATTTTTTGTTTGAATTTTGTGTGTATATAGATGTGTACCTGTAAACAGGGAAGATAACAATTGAAGAAGGTATATACAAGGGGATATATCAGTGTGTACTCTTTCATCTCTTTATAAATAATAAACAAAATATAAATATCTATATATTGTAAATAGTTAAGTGAAACATTAGCACAAGGTAGAGATAGAGATTGTCTGTGTGGAATAAGAGGGAGTAAAAGCTAGATGAGGTCTATCCAATGACTTTGAATCTTGTAAATAAAGTAATCGAGAGATATTGGAAAAGAATTTCACAGAGTAGTAGTAAAAAAATGGCTACTTTATATATTTAGAATACATTTGCCCTGTAATTGAGAATATTTGTGTCTTGGTGTCATTTTTGTTGTACGAACTCTTCATTGTAATAAACGAAAACTTTGGGAAACTTGAGAAATGGGGGACTGGGTTACAGCAAGAGTCTTGTCAACGGTTTGAGTGTTGTTATAGCCTTTGAATAGGAACCGACTGTATGTGATGACATAATGTTTGTGTTAAAAAACCAGAGGCAGTTTCCCTGCTCCCTCTCCCCATTTTCTACCTCACACAGAAATTATATTATAATAGTTTCTTAAGCACAACTGTCCACTGCGACCTAGTTATAGACCAAATCTTGTATAAATTACTTCAGAATGCAGCATCTCACATCTAAAATATAACTTTTATGTCTGGAGGAGTATACCTAGGCGGTGTAGGAAGCTTCCAAAAAGTGGGGGGGGGGCACAGCATCAGAGGGGCACTTTCTCATTCCACAACCACCATTCGTTATGCTATAAACCAATACACACCGGCCAAATCACTTAAATATATATGATGTGTTAGTATGCTATCAATACTATTTATTGAGATTGTTTATTGTTAACCATGCTACAAAAAGATATGGGATGCCATTTTAAAAATAGCATGTACAGACTAAAATAAATAATTCAAATAAAATATTCAAATGAACAAAGGCTTAAGATATCCAAAAGATAATGCTTCATCAAAGGACACATTTTATTTTCCAGTAGGGCACATTTGCTATTTTGGAAAAAAAGTAGCGGTGCACGTGCCCCCAGTGTCCCCCAGCTCCAACCCCGACCATCTCTACATGGTGGACCACATCAATGACCCCAGAGCTAACCCCGCCAACCTTTGTAAAATCCTGGATCCCACCTTGAAAAACACTTCTCTAAATCTAGACTCACAGTTACCTCTATCCCTCCTGTGTACACCCGTTATGGTGACAGATCGACATGCTAGACTTACTAATCATTGTCCTAGATCTGATGGGCTTAACCTACATTTGAACACCCACCCCTCCCCCTCCTCCCCTTTTGAACCAGCTCACACAAAAACTCAAAAGTAACTTTTAGTACAGCCTTGCATTCAGACCTATAATTACAGATCTAATTCAGTCTAAATATGCGCCATTTTACCACTATAATTGTACTTGGTTTTTTGTCTGGGGAAGGACCCTCCAACACCTCGCCTCCACACCACATGTCAGTCGACTTCAATGACCCCTGGGCTAACTTTCTATTACTCCAGTGTAGCCTACACTGTTGATGCTGATAGATGTGCTAGTCTTGTAAACTTACTAATTATTGACCTAGATCTGAGGGGCTTCACCTATATCTGAACTGCTATGGACATTAATTAACCCACTTCTGAATTCTAAATAAAAAATCTCATTACAACATACCTATACAATAGGTCCAGGTATGTAGCCTTGGTGATTATATATATATATATATTGAGCCTATGTATCGTTGGAAGATTACTTCAGACCTATTGTTTATTGAGCCCCTTCACAAAACTAAAACTGAAGTTGACCATACTAGGTTCAACAAAAGGAAATTATAGCATCAGAGAACTCACAGATTAATTGTAGCTTTCATTTTTGAGTTATCATGTTTACAAGGTTTTCAGACATTGACACCTGTTGACCTCATGTGAACTTTGACCTCTAGAAATTTCAATAGGGAACTTGTACTCAACAAGGTGGATATACATACCAAGTATGAAGTTCGACAAAGATATAGGGGCAGTGGCGGAGCTAGGGGTATTGGTCAAGGGGGGCGAGAATGGTCTGTAGGGGTGCTTCCAGCACTATCTAAGCGGAGCGCCACCACGGGTTGGCGCGGAGCGTACCAACATTTTTGAGTAAAGATACACCCTAGATCGCCGGAAATGACCTATTCCGGGCCTTGCTAATTTGCAGATAAACGAAGAATAAATAGGTGTCATCGCCAAAAAAATGTGACAAATATCAATAGGTAGATGAGAGTGCAATAAAAAGGTCAATGTTCGTGAATAAGTAAAAAGTGGTAAAAAGCTGAAAAGGGCGCCAGCAGTCCATTTGAGTCTGTAAGGGGGGGCATCCGCCCCCTGACTGTATGGACACTCTGCCACTGTGTAGGGGGAAGGTGGGTCACAGTTCACCATGGGGCACAGTGAATCACTTCAAATAACTTGAAATAGAATACAAATTATTTGTAGTGCCATCTATTTTACCTTGACATCAATGCCAAAAACCCACAGAGAAATTACCAGAGTAGCTTGCAGGACCAGAAAAATTGGGAAACATTTATTGTTTTTCATTGTCCAATGTAAATTTTTGCTGCTTATCATTCAACCCTGTTATAGCACAAGTTGAAATGGGAATTAGGGGGGGGGGGGTAGTTATACCATCATTTAATGGAGTATTTTGGTAGCAAACATGAGACCATGTGTTAGGCCAGGGGTTAACCTAGATTTATAGTTTGATGGCAATTAATGTGCAAAACCATGGTGGGGCACAGTGGATCACCGCGACCAGTGATTCACTGTTTCTCTGTTAGTCTTTCGATTTATGCAAATCACTTGAGGTAGATATCGAATAAAATGTAAGCATTGAAAGTAGGCTATGGTCTCAATGTTTTGATGTTAGGCCTATATTAGTATTAATTGTTGAGTTTTAGTGTGCTTACTACTATCAATTTTCTTGCTACTTTTAAGATTAAATTGATCTCTCTTATTTTCCCTGATGATCTTTTAACATATGCAAATCAGTTAAGGTACATTCTGAGAAAAAAAAGGTGTATCTTTTAAAAGTAGGCTATGGTTTAAATGTTTGGATTTTAGGCCTATATTCATAGTTGAGTTTTAGTGTGCTAATTAATTTTGCTGCCATTTAAATCACCTTGAGCTCTCTTATTTCCTTGTCGATCTTTTGATATATGCAAATCAGTTGAGGATGATATCGAAAACATGTCATATTTTGAAAAGTAGGCGATGGATTCATTGTTTTGATGTTAGGCCATATAAAGTTGGTTTTTAGTGTGCTATTACTATTTTCTTGTTGCCTTTTAATTAACCTTGAGGTCTTTACAATTTTCATGTATATATTCACTAGAAAATGTAAGCTAAGCTGTTCTATTCTAATGATTCACTGTACCCCATGGGGTGATTCACCTCTGCCCCAGGTATGGGGCACAGTGGAGCAAGATTTGAAATGTCTTAATTATAATTAATTAATACATTTTAAATGTTAAAGTTATGTGGTATTTTATGATAGTAATAGACAATTGCCATTTTATCCATATAAAAAAGTAATTATATATATCAAGGTAAGAAGAATAACTGGCACCTCAAAAAATCTGATCCACTTTGCCCCACACCTCCCTCTACTTTTTGAGGGTTTTTGAAGGTTTCCAGACTTTGACTACCAAGTATGACTATGAAGTTTTAGTCTGAATTTTTTTTAGTTACTGTGTTTACAAGCACGTGTCACATACATGCACTCTGGTCATCCCCATCGCATAGATTCATGTAGCCTCCGACAAGGAGTAAAAATTAACTAGAATTACCTTATAAATTCTTTATTATAAATAGTATAGCCGATCACATTGACCCCTATCTGGCCGACAGGATATTACAGAAAGTCCTAGTGGGCAGTAGCCTACATGAATATATGTAAGCCTATATGCTAATTACAATCTGAACATTTGAAATTTCAACATTACTTCAAAAGTTGCAAAATATTGCACAATTCATATTATGTGTGTGTATGTGGGCATGTATGTGTGTGTGTGTGTGTGTGTGTACGTGTGTATGTACATGTATATTTAACCTAGTATAATGAGGTCTACCTGGTATAATGTCCATGCATCATGCAGCAACATGTGAGTGATACTTGATCTTCAGATAAAACGAATTGTTCGTAGTATTTACTTAAAGAAGTCCTAAAGAATTAAATAACAAAATTAGGCCTCCATAAAGATGTGAATATCTCACAAGAAGACTTTCAATGAATACCTCCCACTCCTTCCAAAGTTTTGCATGTAAATCTCTCATTAACTGTACGGACATCATTGATCTTAGATAATTGGAGGCACTTCTGAATTAAAGAGATTGTCAGTGAAGATAGAAAAAAACGTAAATGTATTAAAGTTGAAAGCTTCATTTCAACTTATATCTCAGTCCTAGGCCTCCATTAGTCTACACATTGTTCTTAAGGCAGGCATTTACTTTGGCCAGATTAACCATGCAGGAGCAGATCTCTGATCATGTCAATGCCTTTTCGAAATTTCTTTCCATAATCCACTAAAATGTGATTTTCCTGCAACCACATATATACTTCTGCCCCCAGAATAATCAGGGGGCTCAACCCCCTTCCCCCACCCACTGGAAAACAGATTATAAGAAAGATTCATAGTGTTAAGTACATAAATATATAACACAAATATGCAGTACAACCTAAACGTTCAAATACATTGTTTAAAAAATTTGCAAAATATAGCAATACTTCAAATCTAAGCAAATCTCCATTTTTCAATATTTCTCGAAGGGGAGGGAAAACCCCAGCCTAGACGACCATTTTACCCCCACACTACAAAAGGATAATGTCACCCCTATAGCCCCCTCTCTCTCTCTAAACTGTTCATAGATACATGCAAAGAAATGTGTTACTCTCAAACCATGTATTCCAGATATGGACTATGGATATGACAGCGATTCAGAAAGACATCTCATTGTTACTTGGTAGTTGATCAAATATTGCACCAACCATTCATTCTCTTTAAGAAATTATCTATGCACATTGTTATCTAGTGTATAAAATAAGCGACAGGCGTCACAGTATGGTGTATGTAAATGCCTAATAGCCAAAAGAACTAGAGATGAAAGGAAAAAAATATCAAAAACATGCTCCGACAAGAAAAATCTGAAAGGTCTGGACCGCGTCAAATTGAGGTTTATATTCCCCCGAGGGATTATACGCCAGCAAATTTTACTAGAGACCTGCATTTATATACTAAAATGAAATATGCTAAATATACTATATTATCAACATCAAAATCAATACAGGTCACTATTCTGTACAAATTAACCAACCAGTCATATTCTGATGGTATCACAATTACCCACACCCCCAAACCCACCCCCCTCCTCTAACTGTTAGTGTGTTGAAGGTATATTGATTCAGAAGCTTTAATAATAGGCGGTTCAATGAACCACGGCAGCCTATATCCAGGGCCCCCCAAGGATTGGTTCCAATGTTTTGAGTCCACGGATCACAACCGCCACTCAAGTAAGATAATCAGACAGAACTGTGTGGTTGAATTTTTGGCTTTGTGTTGGCACTGTACTTAAGATGAAGTTAGGATGAAGAGAATCAGCTTTCACTCTTGACCAGAGGCCTTTGAAGCCCTAGCTAAGCCACCCACTGTAATGGGTTTTTTATTCCCTTAGTTAATGAACTGTGAGAAAATGCATTGAAAATGGAAGTGAAAAGTGTTGGTATCCAGGATTTCTGGGATGAGGGGTTCTGGCTGGGATACAACGTTATTGGTAGATAGATAGGTCTACCCAGAGGAAGTTTTAAGTAGCTTGACAACGGTTCCACTTATGAATGTTATGAATTTCGAATAAATATAACAGTAAAGTATTGAGTGAAAAATTGGTGAATTTATTTATGACATTTCTGTGTTACTTACAATAACTAAATTGGTCTTAGTTCTATTACAATTTACCTCCACAAGGTGATTAATCTGGGTTAAAAAATTAAAATAATAATCAAATTATACACACCATACCTAAGAGGCAGGTAGTAAAATAGTGAAAATTCTTTGATACTGACAAATTAGCTGTTTCATAATAACAATTCCCTTTACCCCATTGCCAGCCTCTTCCCCAATTCCCTTCCCACAATTGCCACCCCTTCCCCAAGCCCTTTCCCCCCATTGCCACCCCTTCCCCAATTCCCTTTCCCAAATTGCCACCCCTACCCCAATTCCCAAATTGCCACCCCTCCCCCACTTCCCTTTGCCTCGTTGCCACCCTCTTCCCCAATTCCATTTCCCTGATTGCAACCCCTTCCCCAATTGCCACCCCTTCCCCAATTCCCTTTGCCCCGTTGCCACCCTCTTCCCAACTCCCATTCCCCAATTCCCTTCCCGCCCCACTGCCTTCCCCAATTCCCTTTTCCCCTGTTGCCACCCCCTTCCCCGATTTCCTTCCCAAATTGCCACCCTCTTCCCCAATTCCCTTCCCCCCCCTGACCACCCTCTTCCCCAATTCCCTTTCCCCCATTGCCATCCCCATCCCCTTCCCCTCCGTTTTCCATTTCGTCCTTTAAATATGTTATATATTTGTGTCCTTATACTGTTTATTTCTGGATGTTTTGAAGAAGAACACTCATTTTTGTTGACTGTTTGAGAGATTACAAACTAAGATAATTTAAGAAAATTTGCAAACATTGTTTTACAGTGAAACAGTATGACTGAAAAATTAGAACCTGTGAATAAAATATATTTAACTCTAGACAGCTTCAATAAGACAACAATAAGTATGCAATTATTCAAAATTTCAACCCAATTATCCATGGCACATCTTCACTTACAAAATATCTGTAGGAAATGTTTGTTTGTTGCAAAAGAAATCCATTCTTTTGTTCATGGAAACACATTTTCTTTCGGATGTACCCTTTCATATTTGCTCAGCAGTGAGAGTCCAACCCCCCCCCCCCCAAAACAAACATGATTAAAGATCCTGCCTATACTTTAAAATATTTTACAGCAAATGGTCTGTATGGAATATGGATGACAACCACATCACAAACTTTGCAATTCAAAGTTTTCTTGAACTCTTCATGTAAAACATTTTACCTCTTTAGAAAGAACATGGTGAATGTAGGCAAGAAAACAAAACAAAAAATAACATTTACTCCAAAGCAACATAACAAATCAAACTAACTACAAAAGACATTTGGAAACAATGTCTCTCAACCACTCACAACTTCCCTCCCAAAATCAAGTAACAAAAACAACATCAACTGCATGGTTACAAGACTTAAACTACCATAGCAACTAAAAGATTTGCACATTTATAAGTTAAAATATTAATCATCAAAGTAAGTGCCTTGATAACAAATATGTACTTGATAAAAATCTAAACAGCGGCTTACTCACACAATACAGCATAGATACCATGCTGTGATTACCCATCAAAATGTAATAGTTGTTTTGTAGCCTACAAAACAATTTCTACCGAACAACCCAAAAAATACTAGAATTACTGTATAACTACGATTTACAATTTAACACTTCGACATAGGCGGTATCTTGTGTATCATGCAAATAAATTAACCTAACAAATTCCTTGAAAATTTTTCTGCAAGCTTTCTGAAAGCTTTAAAGTGATTTGAAATATTTTACATTTTTTTCAGAACTTCTTGGCAGATGCACTAATTTTACAGAAATCAAAATAATAGTATTCAGGGTTAAGAGGGGGGGGGGGGGGAATCATCAATATTTGCAGGCAATTGCTCTTGCTTGTCAGAGAGACATACCTGCCAGATTGAAATATAAACAAATGGCATTTTTGACTGGATCACTTCAAGTTTTCAAACAAGTCAAAAAAGTTCTGCATTTTTGCCCCTTCTTCTAATCTTGTGGTTGGATGGAGCCCAAAAAAAAAATGTGCCATTCGTAAATCAGTAACCTGGATGGAATACTAAAACACCTCAGGGACTGCACTGTAACAACCAGTGAAACCATGGCATGTCAATTATGTCACAAACCCAACAGATAAGTCTTTTTGGTCAACAATTCCTTACCTGATCATCAAAATGATACCCTCCCTGTTCATTTTTTTTTCACTAAAAGAACGCTTACATAACATACAACTTCTTATTACTTTACTTTCGAACAATTTATCACCCCAGATACTTTTCCATGAGACTAGTGTGTAAATTATGACATGCAAAAAGGATGTTGCAATTGTTTTAAAACTTTTGGCACATTTTTCATTGAAAAGAAACCAAATGGGATCTTTGTAAAAGACATAATCTGGGTATCTGACCCCTTCCCCTCCCACCACCTAACCAAATTCTTACCCTAGTTTTGAGTAGGTCTCTCTAGTGTTCTAGCCGAGGGCACTAATACATAGTGTTTAATGTGCCTCAGTGATCTGGACTGCTTACAAATCTTTGAAATCAAAATTACACGACAGAGTGAATGCACAGTACTCACATGCATGCAATCCAGCTGCATGATTGGCTCAAAGTTCTACTCCTGCAGTTCTCTGAGCAACAGAAGAAACTAGTTTGAGAAGACATAAGCTAAGGTTCCTATAACACCGTTTGCTTTGACTTGGAAATTCTGACAAATCTTTCACAGTATCTCTCCTTAAATAGTCATGATCCAATGTACTTCATGTTGATCAAAACACATTTCGTGGAACTAGATCAAATACGGCAGCTTCCATGTGATGTTTACCCTTTCGTGCTCGGATCAAAAACAAGATTATCAGTAAATATGGTATGCTAAATCACACAAACTAGTTGTGATTCAGAATGTTTGACATTTAAATGTCACTTCTTTACAAACATACAAGACAGGTTTGGACAGATGGCAATGTATCGACAGCAGCCGAAAGAATCTTGTTCTTGACACTTCCCTCTCTCAAAAAATTACTCTAACTGTTGATAAAGAAGTTTTACATAAAAAAAACAAACAGGTGCTGGCTTATACCGGATGAACCAAGACTAATGTAAGTTCGACTTGGTAAAGATAAAGTAAATTCTACGGGATCTACAAGATACTGAGAGGTAACTCTTTTTTTTTATGCCTAAATGTTTCTGCATATTGCATTGGGGGGTAATTAGGCTATTAAGGAGAGTTTGTGAGTGTGAGAATGGGGGGAGCAACAATTTAATATCCAATATGTATATTGGAGAGGGGAGGGGGAGGGGAGAGGGTTGGTCATAATTCAAGTGATGGAGTGGAGAGGGTATGGAAGGAATTTCTCCCAATAACCTGTGGCTTCCTTTAATATTTGATTTACATAAAACATCAAATTGTAATTAAAAGATATAACACTTTGGTATGATCATCATGGTATTACTAAAATACAAAAGTTAATAAAAAAATTGGAAAAAGCAAATCTGTTTCAGTAAAAATAAAAACTACACACACAAATAACAGTTTAAGCTATTGTTTCCAACATGTTTACAGATTTAACTCATGTTACATAATACATCAAGCACAGAAAATCCAATGTTTTAAAGTCTTATATACAAATGCAAGGTGGAAGGTAAGGTTACTTGTGGCATGGTTAAAGTATTGAGATTTCACAACGTTTGAAGTGGCTGTTTTGTGTTTCATTAATACCACACTATAGTTTTGATCAGATCCACTCAAGTTATTTGAGTAATCCACTTAAGTTACTCGAGTAATCCACTCAAATTACTTGGGTAATCCACTCAAATTACTTGGGTAAATCCACGCAAATTACTTGGTAATCCACTAAAGTTACTTGAGTAATCCTCTCAAATTATTTGAGTCATTTGAGTCTGTGTGAACTCAACACAGCTTTTCTTTTTCCTATATAGTTTGCAAACAGCAGGTCTCTGTTTAGTCTCAGCATTGAATGACAACGACTTAAGCCCTGATTCCAATATGCAAAGTAGAATAGGCTAGGTAGCTCTGCTATGAAAGTGTGACAGTCTATGTGTAAAACGATGTTTGTTTTGAAAAGCACTAGGCTGTTACAAGACCTTAAACATCTGTTCTGATATGAACCCCTACAAAGTAGTAAAAGAGATGCCGTTTTAAGCCTATGTGACGATGAGAGAAATCATGTTGTTTAAATTCCGTTAAGATGAATTACCAAAGATTGGAGAGAGAAATTCTGACCCCTATTGTCTATATCTCTATAGTTGCCCCAGTGACTAAATGTGCCGGGTCATCTACTGGTCACCATAATCCTTTTAACTGGGGAGGAGTCCCTTGGTTTCGTAGACACCATCCTGCACTTGTCCTTCTTCTGTCATGAAGTAGGCCATTGTTGGTACTCTGGCGAGGGTACCTCTCTGAGGACTCATGCTTCTTAACCATCTGATGTACACAAAGATGAAGATACCCACGATTATGAAGCATAGGAGGAGCAGGTACTGGTTGGAGAGCCAGGGGTTCGGTGACTTTACCCAAGGGGGTTTATTCTGCTGCAAGGAACTCTGCTGAATCTCTCTGGAATGATTAAAAATAAAAGGAAAAAAAAGTGATTCAAATTTTGGTCATACGATGTACAGCAGCATAAACGAGATAATATTGTATTCACAAATGTAGTAGCAATTCCATGACCATTCCAGTGTAGTGGTGAGGTTTTCACATCAGACTTGAAGTTGCCAGAGTTGCTGTACTATAATAACCTTTAACCTTTAACCTGCTCATATTCTAACCTATGAATGAACTCCTAGTCTGTACTAGTCTGTACTGGAGTTATGGTATACACTACTGATAAAAGTCAATTGCGTATTTAAATTTTTGTATGAAATTTGTGTGCGAAATTTTCTGTATGTGCCAAGATCGGTAATGTTTGAACCACAATTTCAAATATTTCAGTTAAACTTATCTTGTTGTAGAAACAGTGTAATAGTGGGGCTTTACTTTTTAAGATTGGATACTTGATACATTAGTGGTAGTTACAGTGTTCTGTGTAATATAGGAGTTTCACTGTTAAAATGCGATACTTACCTTAGTAGTGTCCTGTGTAGTACTAGTGTTTCACTTACCTAAGTGGTAGAAACCTTGTCTTGTGTAATACTAGTGTTTCACTTACCTAAGTGGTAGAAACCTTGGCCTGTATAATACTAGTGTTTCACTTACCTAAGTGGTAGAAACCTTGTCCTGTGTACCACTGGTGTTTCACTTACCTAAGTGGTTAAAACCTTGTTCTGTGTAACACTGGTGTTTCACTTACCTAAGTGGCAGAAACCTTGTCCTGTGTAATACTAGTATTTAACTTAACTAAGTGGCAGACACCTTGTCCTGTGTAATACTAGTGTTTCCACTTACCTAAGTGGTAGAAACCTTGTCCTTTGTAATACTAGTGTTTCACTTACCTAAGTGGTAGAAACCTTGTCCTGTGTAATACTAGTGTTTCACTTACCTAAGTGGCAGAAACCTTGTCCTGTGTAATACTAGTGTTCACTTACCTAAGTGGTAGAAACCTTGTCCTGTGTAATATTGCACCTAACGTCCACTGTACCTCCTTGTCATGTATGAGACTGGCTGTACGGAGATATTTGTAATCTCTTGGAAACTTAAAGCCTTCGTGAAGAACTGTAGTAATCCATGCTGACTTAAAACACTGAAATCTATTGGTGGAGATGGGGAAATAAAATGTTAACTTGCTTTTGAATAATTATCTGGCAATAAGAAACTTCACTGTCATATCACAGTTTGGAATACTTAATTACACAGATAGGATGATCATGCAATTCCTAGAACAATCTCCTTCACTATGTAGGGGGGATATTTGCAAATGAAGAATGTGGATAGTTGGCAGAAAACTTTAATACTACATATAACTGATACAAAGTTTTTATACTTTGTTGACAGATCTCATTTATTACTTTTCTTCGGGGTTGAGATCTTCACGACATTTCCCTCTACAATTGTTTGTGTTAAAAGATGAAGTACATAGGAATAAAGGAAAATAATATGTGAAAAAACATAATAATTGCATAGTCTGAAAAATCGGTTTCAATGATTGAACGTAAAACTCTACACAAGTAGATGGCTTAAACATCTATCGGTTAGGGCTTGACATGCAAGAGGGACTGCAAGAGTTCAGAATTGAGCTTAGTGTTTGTGTTAACATGTAAATGTAAATTTAAACAAGTATACAGTAAAACTCAATGCAGTGAAATTATTTATACAGTGAAATTATCAAAATATTAATAATAGATGAGAAAGACAATTTACTACTGTAGCTTGACATTTTAAACCACCTCTTATTATTCTGACAGTTTTAATACTCAAAAACAAAAGAAAACAATCAATTATTTACTACTGTTGCTTGACTTTTAAACCACCTCTTATTATTCTGAAGGTTGTGTTACTCCAAAAAGAAAGAAATCCATCTATAATTTAATTCCATAGTTACTTCTATTAAGCTGAAAAATATCACTGTTCTCAATCTGGTAAGAAGCTGCTTAGTGTTACTAAAGTGATAAACTAAATCATTCTATTGGGCTCAGGAGGGGGGAGGGGGATTGGCAGTATTAACTGTAGGAAATGCATTGAATATTTAACATTTATTCTTGCCAACTCTGGAAGGCAAAGTGAAAGGAGTATTTGTGAGGCATCCCATTTAGGAGGGATTTTGGAATTTTAAATTTCCAAAGCTAATTATGAAGTCAAACAGACAACTAACTGAGAGATAAAGTCTCTATAAAAGAGCAAAACAAATTAATTGGCTACAACAGGATTTGAACCTATGATACAAGTATAATAATCCTTCCCTCTAGAAAAAATTAGTGTTGCTTTTACTTGTTCTTGAGTTGAGCAAGGCTATTATCAGGGGCACCCTGACACAGTCACTGTAAGAAGCTGCTTGTGTTATTATAGCAATAAACTAAATAACTCAATTGGGCTCAGGAGCGGGTCGGGGGGAGGGCTGTTATCAGGGGCACACTGACACAGACTCTGTATCAACTATTAACCCAAACAAGCAAAATAATAGGGACAGCTACCTTGATAATGAATGCAAGAACGAAGGGTGAACCAGACATGAGTCGATGTAAACAAAAATGGGGAGGCTAGACTTGGGGGAGGAGGGAGGGAGGGGGAGAATAACAAAGGGAGAGGTTTCTAAAAGGGACGACAGAGAAACGAAAGAGAACAAGAGACAAGTAGAGATATATGATACTCACTTGATCCTAAACTCATCTGCTTTTGAGTAAAGTCCTTTCTCATAATGTTCCTTTAGCAAAGACCATCTTGTTGCACAGTAATTCTGAAAGACAGGAAAATATAATTCAAAGTTCTCAAGTTCATACTCGTCCTTATCATAATCACTGATCTACAGTGGAACACTAAATCTTTACATTTTTATCATCAAGGTTTTGCAACATTTTTGTTTTCACTCGTAGGAATTTGGACTAAGGGCTGGTAGCTCACTTTGCAAAGCTCTGGGCTGATGAGGTCACTGGTTTTAATCACAATTCTAGCCTGAAAATTCTTTGCTCTCTGCAGGTTTGAATTTTTATAAATTGATCATAACAATGGGGGCGTTGTGGTCAAGTGGTTAAGGCAGTGGACTGGTGATCTAAGGCTTGCAGGTTTGAGCCCTGGCCAGATCATTGCGTTGTGTCCCTGGGTAAGGCACTTTATCTCCATTGCCTCTCTTCACCCAGGTGTATAAATGGGGACTTGTGAGGTAACTTGTAAACATAGTTGCGTGCGCTGGTTTGTGGCTGCACCCTATGGGAAGTGCCCCGGGGGACACATGGTTGTGGTGCACTGTGGTGCCCCAGAAGATATTGATTGAATTGCGCACACTTTGGTGTGTAGGTGTGACAAGTTACCAATGACCAAGGCTAAGTTGTACACGTTATGGTATATTAGCGCCTTTGAACAATTTCTGTTGATTTTGGCATTATATAAATGTCTTCTGATTGATTGATTGAAAGGCTCTGCTAGGGATCAAACCGAACCGGATCCAGGTAGTATGCCAGATAATGCACAAAAGGAGCCCGGATACATGAATACATTGCGGTTCTGATCATTGAAACGTGGTGAGTTATTTAAGGCTGTTATATTTCTTGTGAGTAATTAATGGTTGTATGCATTGAGGCAGCTGCTTGAGGTTGGTCAGATATATACAAATAACCTTCAAATATTACACATCATCATAACATTATTACACAACATCGTTACATTACTACACAGCATCATAACATTATTACACAGCATCGTAACATTATCACACAGCATCATAACATTAAAACACACCATCATAACATTATCACACAGCATCGTAACATTATCACACAGCATCATAACATTATAACACAGCATCATAACATTATTACACAACATCATAACATTATCACACAGCATCATAACATTATCACACAGCATCGTAACATTATCACACAGCATCGTAACATTATTACACAGCATCATAACATTATAGCATCATAACATTATTACACAGCATCATAACATTATTACACAGCATCATAACATTATTACACAGCATCATAACATTACTACACAGCATTATAGCATTATTACACAGCATCGTAACATTATTACATCATCGTAACATTATTACACAGCATCATAACATTATAACACAGCATCATAACATTATTACACAGCATTATTACATTACTACACAACATCATCATATTATTACATAGCATCATAACATTATTACACAGCATCATAACATTATAACACAGCATCATAACATTATCACACAGCATCATAACATTATAACACATCATCATAACATTATTATAGAGCATCATAACATTATTACACAGCATCATAACATTCTTATGCATCATTGATCACACAAAGACACCTTCCCACATTTCATAACCAAATGAAGGTTAATGAATAGTTAGAAAAAATAGAAGTAGTAGTAGACACATTTAACAGCAAAGTGAAACCTCAATCCTAAGTAGAGACTTTCTCTTCACTATCTAAACCGAAACTTGATTGATTGATGTTTTAACTAGGCCAACCAGCTACATTATGATGGGTATAAATGTGATTTCACTCTCGACTGGCATTGAGAAATGTGTCAATATTGACTTGAAAACAAGTTAGTTTCGAGATTTTCTTGATGGATACATGGTAGCCATATTTCATTTCCCATCAACAAATCCATCAATGATTCCACAAATAAAGTGCTTAAGTACTTTATCAGATTTTTTCATATAAATATGACAATTTTAAATACTTAAAATTTATGTTCCACATAAACTGTTTTTAAATGTACAGGCATATTTATCAATGTACTGTAATGTTTTGAATTTTGTTTTATTTTTTTTAACCTTTGGAAATGCTTTCCTCAAAATGATACCCTAGAACGGCAGCCACATTTCTTGCTTTAATGGACATGTTGCCCTTATACATTTTATATACTCTTCCAATGGAATCTGGTTTGATGTAGCATGTTTATTTTATACCCAGTAAGTTCATTAACCCTTATAATACCAATTTACATTTACTCAATTGTAGCAGTTTGCTAAACTAACATTAAATGCTTGTCTATTTGATCACATTATTCGATAATTTAAACTGAAAGCAAGACAGCTCTTTCACTGAACTAGTGGTTCTGAAACATCAGACTGTCTATAAAGTCTGATAGAAAATTTGGATCCAACTAGGTCTGGGGTTCACAAAATGTGGCCTGCTGGACAAATCTGGGCATTGAAGGATCTCAATCTGGCCCTCCCCCACTCCCTCACCAAGAAAGCTGCCAACAAGCTTGCTCTTCAGATGATACACTTGAGCACTTTATTGCTATATCATGCACCTTCCACAGCCAAGGTGCAATGAGAGTTTGGTTCACCTTGACCTAAATTGTTAAATAACCAAGGTTTCTTTCTGGCCCTCGTAGAAAATTACCTGATCTGAGGTTGACATTTTCTTGATAAATTGCACTTTTCATAGGGTTTTCAATTTTGTCAGTTAATATCCTTCAATGACTTTTGACCTACACTGACAAACACTCTATTCAACATGGGACACCAAATACAATTTGAGTTAATCATTGCTGTACGGAACGTACTACATCTGATATTAATTTGGGTGAATCTGTTCAAGTTTGTCCTTCTTAAAGATATCATGTTTTACAAGGTTTCTAACTTTACATTTTCTATTGACCTATGAATATTGTATAGCACTCCCACTAAATGCATTTTGGTTAATCATTGCAATGGGCAACATTATTTAAAAACATCTGGTATTGATTTGGGTGAATTTTTTACATAGTACACACAGCTGTTTTGTCCAAGATGAATCTCATGCATCTGCCAAGTGTTTAAAGTGCCAAGTGGGGAAAGTGTTTAAAGTGTTTAAAGAATCAAATTAAAATTGATAACATTTCTATATGTATCTGTAGCAGACCAACTTGTTCCAAATTAGATTATAACAAAAAAAAGATCACTGCCTACCATAAGTACACATTGAACAATGTAAAATTTCTAATAATTTTTCAGAACCATTTGAAATCAAAACTTTGATCACTTGGGGTACACTGACACTCTGAAAACAAAAGAAAATGTGAGAAACATTCAACTAAATAAAGGAAGTCCTAAGTTGCATTAGAGGTTGTTTTTTTTTGGGGGGGGGGAACAATTTTAAGAGCTCACCTTTGCAGCTTTTCGAAACTGGTCATATTCATAGACGCCACCTATCCTCAGCACGTCTTCCATGCAGTACCAGTACTCCGAAAAGCCATAGAACTCACTGTTGTTGAACCTAACACTAGGCTGGAAGATACCATTAAATGAACAGGGTTCTTTCTGGCATGGCACAGTCAAGTTCAAGAGAGGTTTCAGTCTGTCCTGACATTTATCGTAATCCCCTGAACCTTTCAGGAAAATATCTTTCTTGTCAAAAGAAATGGTGTCTTCCAGACTCTTTGGTAAGCATGGATCTAAGAGCGGATTTGCTGATGATGTTCCTCTCCTATCCAGAGGGCTGTCACTAAAAGAGGAAGGGGGGGGGGGAAATACATCAAGCTTTCTTCGGAATTTTGTCCTTATCTTGGTAGGATGGACCTTATTAACCACGAGGGACATGAACAAGTATAACGTCAATTGACAATGGTATTGCCTTAAAATAGATAGTTATGTGTCATCAATACTGTCGCCAAAACTGAATATGATAAAGATGTATAATAAGTGGCAGTGATAGTGTGAAACATATCTTGAATAGGAAAATAAATTCCCCTTGTTAGCTGCAACTCTTTGGTAGGGAAGAAAAAAAAGGTGAAAATTTAGAGGTGAAGATGGTGATATTCTGAGGCAATATTTAGGCAATAAATTAGGTCTACATGCAAGGTTGTACTGATGACTACTTAAAAAAAAAGTGGGGTTGAATGGGGGGAGGGGGTTTTACCCTCATCTACCCCTCTCCAAGTCCTACCCCTTGATCTTTTTACACCTGGTTCATAAAGATGGAGAAACAACAATCTCAGAGAGACCAAGAGAGAGAAGCTTCAATCTCTCCAGACATAATCCCCTCTCGATAATCTCTTGAGAGTTGGATATTCCTTTTCAAGTCTTAGGTCATGTGATTCAGAGATCTTTTCTTTACCACTTACCATTCCTAAGGAACTCTTAAAGCTTTCTCATCCTATAACAATCCTCAAACGAATGACACAGTAGATAAAAAAATTATGGATGGGCTTAGCCAAAAATCTATTTAATCAACTCAATGTTTAGATCAAGATGATGAGGAGTAAAGTCTACTATCAATTCGAAGATTCAATGTTTGATGTCCCTAAGACTCTCCTTGTTAGATATTGATCAAACATGTCCTTAAAGGGTGTGAAGACTCGCCCACAAAGAAACGTCTCATGCCCGTAATCTGACCTAGTTTTGAATGGGGTGTAACAGAAGTGTTAGACACCACCATCGATCCCAGAAAATACACACACAGCTTGCTGCCGTCGGTAATTAGACACTAGTGTACAGTCAGTACATACAGTTGCGGTCAATACCCACAGCACAGTGTACATAGCATTGATGGACATTTCAGGTCTAGATAAAAGATAACAAGGTATCACGTTTCATTACTGTCTGCATTTTGTAGCGAGAAGAAGAAAACTTCACTTGCATGCAACGGAAAGTTAACTTTTTCAGAGCGCGGCACGCGGTTTGGGGCGAGTCTTCAAAGCCTTTAACTTAACGATATAGTAATTCCACTCCTGATGTCTATGAGAAAAGGTAGTTTACCTGTCCTCTGTACCTCTGGTCCCGTTGAAGAGTAACTTCTCGTATCGATGACGGGCTGCATTGCCGCCATAGCCGAGGAATGTTGTAACGTAGACTCTGTAGACATGATCAGACTCGTGTTGGTGGCAACCCAGGTTGAATTCGGCAATGTGACCTTTGGCGAGCAGTTCCTACGCATCCA
This sequence comes from Apostichopus parvimensis, assembly GCA_000934455.1. Taxonomy (NCBI): domain Eukaryota; kingdom Metazoa; phylum Echinodermata; class Holothuroidea; order Aspidochirotida; family Stichopodidae; genus Apostichopus; species Apostichopus parvimensis. The sequence goes on along the minus strand of KN885490.1, from coordinate 30,828 downwards.
GGAGACAAATGGCAAACACATCCTTCACAATATGAAAACCAAATTTGGTCCTAAAACATACTGTACTAGAAACATTGTTCATAGGACTGACCATTTCTTGCAATGTTTTGATTTAAGACAAAAATGATCAACGGAATTAAATGTGCAACATGAAAAATACTGTAAATTTAAAAGAGAATTTTTAAGCTAGAGGCAGAGTTTGAACCGCTTCCTGACGATGTGGTTTTGGATCAATATAAGTCATATACGATGTACTACAGGCAAACAACCATTTACCACTCAGTACAAAGACATCACATAGAATATTACGCAGTCAAAGATGGCAATCATCACCTTGTTAGTAAATTCAATCTTCTGAGGAACTTCAAAGGCAATCTGAGCTGAGCCTCCTCCCATATCCAACACACCGACAGTACGTTTCCTGACCAGCCTTCCATCCCCGGGAATATCTATGGCTACTTTGTAAGGATCTAATAAAGAAATGAACAAAACAAAGGTAAGAATTGTAATATTATTAAATATTGACTTTCTACTCCTACATAAAGGAGTGTTAGCTCAGTGGTTAACGCCGGGTGCCTTCCAATCATAAGGTCCCCAGTTCGAGTCACTCCAAGATTAATGTATGTCGTCCAGTTACAGAGTTGTTGACAATTGACAATTCATAATCATGGACATTAAATATGAATCTGAGAGACTGACTTCGGTCAGCTTGCGGCTTTGATAAGCCAATGAGGCTTCTTCGCGAGTTCCTACTTGCAGGAGGATCTAAAATACATACATACATACATAATAATGGGGGGGGGGGGACAAAGCTCACAATTCATTTTCCATAGTAGGAATAGGATATGAGAACAGGATTGGGTTGCCATGTTTATTCCTTTCAAAAGTGGGATACTGCATCCTGGGGGCTGGGTCAATGAGGAGGAGATAATTCTCTATCCATATCGCAAAATACCAGCAATAACGTTAGTGCTACTACTTGTTGTAACCAACTATGTAAGCCCACTTCAAAACAGTCTTTCCCCGTCGAGCTTGTGGAGCTGATATACATCCATCAATGTTTGTTTGTTTGTTGAAAAATGCCACTTATAGTGATGTCTTAACTAGATGTGTACTTTTGTTAGTTTGCTTATCTTAAAAACATTGATATTTTTTTAACACCACAGAAACCTAAGAATATCACAACAACTTAGTTTGCTTGCAGACAACATTTTTTCGTTCAAAAAAAGGGGAATATCTCGATTAATCGGAACATCATTAAAATGTCACAATTCCATCGAGAAGCAAGAGGAAAGTGAAATCCAAAATTCATACCGGATTCATCATGATTAAATCTGCCCAGAACGTAATTGATTCCAATCCAGGCATAGACACCCTCCTGTTTGCCGCTGATAATTTCCACGCTGCTGTCAGAGAACAGGAAGTTGTAATGTTGAGGCACACCTTCCCTTAATCTGCCAAGTAAATTATCTTGCTTACTATAATATGTAGAAGAAAACAAGAAAATTATCAAAGTGATGTTCAAAGTCTGCTGAAGAAGAGAGACAGAAAAATGATAATATTAGTAAATGAACAACAGGAAACTGACTGTGAGTTTACAAATAAAGTGGAAAAAGAGCAAAGAAGGTTTTGGTTAGAACAGGATTTAAAATGTTCAGTGACCTGAGGGTTATACATCCTGCACTCTACCGACTGACTTATCCAGCCCTGCACTCTACCAACTGACTTATCCAGTCCTGTGCTCTATCAACTGACTTATCCAGCCCTGTGCTCTATCAACTGACTTATCCAGCCCTGCACTCTACCAAACTGACTGTGAGGTTACAAATAAAGTGGAAAAAGAGCAAAGAAGGTTTTGGTTAGAACAGGATTCAAAATGTTCAGTGACCTGAGGGTTATACATCCTGCGCTCTACCGACTGACTTATCCAGCCCTGCACTCCACCAACTGACTTATCCAGCCCTGTGCTCTCACATCTGACTTATCCAGCCCTGCACTCTACCAACTGACTTATCC
>KN885490.1:0-17543 GCA_000934455.1 Apostichopus parvimensis | reverse complement strand
TCAAGCTAAGTGATCTGTGATGTCATCTATGCAAATGATCATTAATATGTTGTTCTTTTTTCTTCACTTACAGAAAGAACAGAGAAAGTTTAGCCAAAACAGCCGGCAGCATCACAGAGAACCTTTCGAGTTTGAATAAATTAATGTCCGACAATGTTAAAAACAGCGAACTCACCAATCAAGCTCTATGTAAGTATTTCCTACGAAGGGTTCAGAAATATCATGTTAAAGCCGCAACAGAAGTGTAATAGTTCACACACATATTGAGCAGCCGTGCTGTGGGTATGTTAGAAGTTGTGGTTACTGTGGTGATTTAGAAGCCATGCTGCGGTTACTTTAGAAGCTTTGAATTAGAAGCTGAGGTTAATGTGGTTACAGTGGAAGCTATGCTGTGGTTACATTAGAAGGCGTGGTTACATTAGAAGGCATGGTTACACTATAAGCTGTGGTTACTGTGGTGATTTAGAAGCCATGCTGCGTTTACTAAACAGGTTTTGATGCTTCATCCCCATCAACAATCTTTACCAAATTCAAAATCCAAAGTAAAACAATGTTGCTGTTATAAATGTGATCGACACAGGCTCTGTCTTGCTCTTTCATCCTGCAAGAAAGTATTACTGTTTGGTTTTTTGTTGAAAATGCCAATGTTTCTTCTTTCTCGTTTTAAAGAGATAGTTTGTAGTTCGAATATGTTCTTCAGTTCAAGATAAGTTAATATGCGAGAGAGGGAGACTTTTCTGCTAAAGTTAATGGAGTTAATTAGCAAATGAAGCAAATGGTTCATTGTCATCTGAATAAAGAGACAAGTTTTTCACTTATCAGTAAAATGGATGCTCCCATTCATCGTTAACAATTGCAGCATATATTTATCGTCTGCAAATTTGCCCAAAACTCTGTTATCGTCTGTTTCAGATACATCTTCGGATACCTTGGGATCAGCCGATGAGGAATTCAAAGGGATGGCCGCCGTTACTCAGACCAGTAGAAAACTACTCACCAAGTATAATCGCAGAGAACTAACGGACAGACTGCTCATTTTCCTGGCAGTTGTATTTTTTCTTGGGACCGTTGTCTACATCTTGAAGAAGAGGATATTTTGATGACAATATCTATGTTAAAAACATGGAGTATCAAAAACAGTTATATTTATGCAGTTAAGGATATTATTAATCGTTTAGTACCTCAAGACTGAAGAAGACTAAAGTGGCTTCCTTTGTTTGCACATTTTCATTGGATGAGTCTTGTGTTGTCAGCGACCCAGTCTGCTGCCTATGACAATCTCCAACTTTGGCTGAAGGAAAACTCTAAGTTGAAGGTTTACAGTCTTGCTTGAGGCCAAGCCCCCCCCCCCCCTCACATGACTTTACAACTTAACCCCTGGTCATTGGTAACATGTCACACCCACATACCAAAGTGTGCACAACTCAATCTCTCCCAGGGCACCACAGTGCACCACATCTACGTGTCCCCTGGGGAACTTCCCATAGGGTGCAGTCACAAACTGGCACCCGCAACTATATAACATTCATACACCTGGGTGAAGAGAGGAAATGGAGATAAAGTGCCTTGTCCAAGGACACGTAAACGTAATGATCTGACCAGGACTCGAACCTGCAAACCTTAGATCGCTGCCTTAACCACTTGACAACAATGCTCTCCAAAGTCTTAATAAATCTTTTCTATACGTGATTCAGCGATATCAAAGTTAGCATATCTGTTCTCCACAACAGTTTCTACAAATAGTACTTTGTGACAAATAAATGAAAAGTGTTAAATAAATAACCGAAAAGAGTGTTATCCAGGTTAGGTTGAATTTGTCAGTTATATTGTTGTCAGTATCTGTTGTTCATTGTAAGTGTATATAAGCAGTATAACTTATTAGGATTTGTGCAGTGTCACATTAAAAGGACAAATACATTGCTAAATGAAATGTTTTCCATAACATTAATACAGGAAATCGATTGTCAGTGAATCATATGGCATAAAAACAGTATATGCTGAAAAGGTGTTTTAATGAAACACTTGTAACATTTCATGTACTGATTTTAGAAACTATGCTACAGAGACACATACATGTTACATTTGAATGTGGAAGAGCTGTTTAAATGTTCTGACATTACCAAAGAGAGATTTTGGCATCAAACGGTCAGTTTGTAGTGAGTATTGTTCAGTTTGGAGAGTTGACAACATTTGGAACGTTCCTATTACCTCCAATCCAGCTGACCAGCCTCTCGCAAAAGGCACAAATGAAAATTCACATTCATTAGCCTGTGTCTTTTGAACTCTTTTCAGTTGCTATACTATTAGAGTTGGCATGAGAGGTAGTGTTCATATTCTCTTTTGAATAACTGCCGCTAAAATAATATCTACTTTTAATAACAAGTCCCATCATTTGCTGTTTCATGGCAATAAGAATTATAGAAATTGGTCAAAAAAGATGTGATCCATGTGTCTTTTATGGAGCAACAAACGATGCCATTAATTGCTTGGAAAGATGAAGTTGTCTTAAATGTGATATCAGTGGGACATATTTTTTCTCTGTGCTTGAAACAATACTTGCCAAATAAAACAGACTAAACAAAATGGTTTCCTTTCTTTCTTATTTATTACATTGTTTATAAATTCTTACTTTTGCATCTTTACTTCATTCTCTGAAAGTTTTCTTTTCTCATACATATCCTGGGTTTCTTAAGATCTGCTGTACACTTTACTGTAGACATAGGCATACAATACAGGTGGTGTTGTGGGAGGGGCCGACAGCCCCCCCCCCCCCCACAAAGTTCAGGGCACTTCAAATTTCAGGCAAAAGTTATTGAAAAATTTGGGCAGCTCTGGACAAAACATGAAATTCAATTTAAAAGTACCCAAAAAAATGCAAAGGTTTTAATGCATGGTCACATGCCCGAATTTGCATTGATCCTTGCTCAAATTGTTCCCAAATCTCACCCAAATCGTTCCCGATTCTTGCCTGAATCGTCAATAACTCTTGCCTGAATATTTCCGCCCAAGTACTGGTCAAGAGGAGGGGTGCCCTGCCACAGCCCACCCCCCCAAATAAGAATGAGAATTCCTAAACATAATCAGTTCAAAAGTTTTATTTTTCTACTGTAATCCTCATGTAGGAGTGTTTGCTTAGCTAGCAATGGTCTCTTTTACAATAAACAATGAAACAGAAATGCTATTTCCTCTGGATAAATGTTATAAAGAGAAACAGATACATGTATACCTTAATTGCCCTGATGAAATCATTCATTTTGCTGTAGTTCAATGAATAAAATAACACCAAATTTGTTTCCCTGGAAGAAGTAAAATAAAGAGAGATAAAAATATAGAAAAACTTAAGGTTTCCAACTTCTGCTTTGCTGTGAATGCATCAAACTCCATAATTGTGGTTGAGGAGTTTTAGTGTGACAAGATCTATTGGTACAAACACAACTAGCTGCTTCAAACGCATAAATATTACAATCTGGTATTCATCCTATTATTACTCGCGTTTTTAACTTGAAGTCTTCCTCTGGTACATAACACTCTGGGTTTGGTACATAACAACTGCTCCTAGTGTGCTTGTTCATCGCCCAGTACTAAGCAGAGTTGTACTCCCGTCAATTCATTTAACGGTCACGACAAGTCAAGACCACTTTTATTTTCCTGGCTCGAGTCATGTCGTGGACAGAGTCACCGTAATACCTCTACGGGAAAAAAAGTAATTTGACATGTGATATTTAGTTACTATGGTGACGACGCCCTACAACACTGATTTGGTGTCTGTGAAATTTATCTTGTGCTGTTGTGCTTGCAGGATAAGGCTGATATTCTCACCACGTCACTAAAGCACTCACGCAATGAACACAGTCAAAGAATCCAGAATACAAGATTCAGACTTTTGATCAGGAATACACCCGACATGTTTGACTCAATTAGTACAAGATTATTGTCCTCAAGAAGAGACTGAGGCAAACTTTGCTCCAGAGATTCAAGCTATCGTCATCTCCCACAAGTTACTCGATGCCACCAGCCTGTTTAACCGTCTCTTCTGTAAAGATGAAGATGTTTTTGCCACACCGTCTGAGCTCCACGTAGCCAAGGCATCAGCTTGTATGCTATACGTTCGGTAGGTCACTGTGTTGTCTTTCTACTTTTTGAAGGTAAAGCTGTTCAAGGGATCTGCCCTCTTTTTAATCTTTGAAAAAAAGAAAGAAGAAAAAACACAGATAAACCCTGGGTGTTTAAATTCTTCAAGCAACAGCAATCATCAAATGTTTGAACAACAAAACATGGGAGTCAGCTTCTAAGGTCCCACAGCAACACCCCTACTTTATGAAACCCTGGACTGGCTGCCATACATGAAGTACCATCAACATTCTTTAAAGCTTCTAAGTTTCTTTGCTCTGTCACCCAATAAATGCTAGGAGATATGACTGAATGTCATCGGTATTGTCCAGGATTCACTAGAAAGTCTAACTATGGTCACCTATGGTGAAACTTTTGCATTCATTTAATTGGTCAGAGAATCTCTTCCTCACTGGCAAATTTCTCTGATTTGAACTCACATTGAATGTGTCAAATAATGTGGAGGGTTAGAATGTTCAAGAAAGTAGTACATACAAACTTAAACAGGTTATTACAGTAAACCTTAGTAGGTGGAGGGGGGGGGGGATGTGGTGTTAGAATGGTGAGGGTGGGGTGGAAAGAAGCAAGAAAGATAACATATAAAGTCCATCTTCAAATTCTTCTAGTTACCACTGCCTTGACTTTTCTCACGTTGTATTTTCTTTGATTTAACTCCACCAGGCCTGGATTAGTATACCATCCATGTCAAACCCAGTACCCAGATGACCTTTATGTATATTTCTTACCTGGCGTTGTATTGTCTTTGATTTAACTCCACCAGGCCTGGATTAGTATACTATCCATGTCAAACCCTGTACCCAAATGACCTTTATGTTTATTTCTTACCTGGCGTTGTATTGTCTTTGATTTAACTCAACCAGGCCTGGATTAGTTTTACTATCCATGTCAAACCCAGTACCCAGATGACCTTTGTGTTTATTTCTTACCTGGCGTTGTATTGTCTTTGATTTAACTCCTCCAGTTCTCTTCTTTTTCTTGCTCTTGCTTTGTCTCGGTTTAACATCTTTGAGGAGTCTGGGGACTGCAGGATTAAAACAAAGCAAACCGAATAAAAGCAGTTTGATTCATTTAGAATGTATTGTCATAATCTCATATGTTAAACCATATTGCCAGTTTTGCAAAGCAATTCCACATCACTTATTACTAGCTATTTGAAAATGCATTTAGTGGGAGGTGAAATGGAACCCACTTATCACATATTAATTTAACACACCTCTTCTTACCAAATGTTGACATATTTCATTCACAGAGCTAGCCTTGGTGATATCCTAAGATTTTTATCTAAATACTAAATTCCTAACATAACAAATTTGTTAACATATCCATTTTTTTCACGAAAGCTGACTTGCCATTAAGCCGATTATAGTCAATAATGTTTCTTCTTGATACTAACTATGGTACTAGAGTTGGCAGAACTTCTTCCAGAAAGCTGAATTTCTGTTACTGTGAAGGGGCAGATCCAGGACTTTAAAAAGGAGGGGATGTGGTCCTGTAGTCATTGACTACCATGTAGGTGGATTTGGGATCCTCCCCACAAAAAAATTAAACTTTCAGATATGAAATGGTGAATTCTGAGGCATATTTAGGGTATAAATTAGGTGATTAATTAGGTCTACATCCTCGGTTGTGATAAAGTTACTTTTTTAATGTTTTGTGTGATAAAAGTTACTCTTAATTTTTTGTGTGTGATTGAAAAAGAGGAGAATGATTTGCAAGAAATATTGAAATTTTTACAGAATCATTGTTAAGTGTTTATCTTTTTAATGGAGAGACATTTTGCCAGATCTGTCTTCATGAATCTGTAACAATACTCACCTAAGTATTCTGGTACATTTTTCAGTTCCGAGTGTACTTTGGCGGGATGAAGGACCTTGTCGTGACGCAGAAGCTGCATGTCTCGGGGATTATCTTCAAAGTATGTCTTCAGTTTGGTCGAGTTCATGATTTCTTGTTTTAGTTCCTTCATCCTGGCATCTCGTATGGCTACTTTAGTGACAGCTCTCATGGCATCCTAGTGAGAAGAAAAATTATGGAAAAAGATTATCATAAAATATAGAAGTTGCAACATTTATTATAACGATGCTTTTGTTTGACAATACAGATATCTCTACATATTTCTTTTTATCCTTAAACAGATAATACTATAAAAAGTAATACATACAGTAGAGAGCTACTAAAAGCTTGCAAAGCATATTTATGAAAGTGAACATCATAAATATTTATACTTAAATATAAAGACAAAAACCATGAAACTATTATATAGATAAAGATTTGTAGGATCAAAGTAAAAAAAAAAAAATCCTTCTGTTCCGTACCACTCCTTTGTGATATTAAATGCACTGGTATGAATTTTCTGAAGTCATACATTATCTTCCATGATTAGCCAACTTTATATAGAGATAAGAAGAAGAAACAGTCAGAGACATAAGCCCAGCCCTGGTGTCATTTAGACAGTTCTTTTGTGAATTTAAATTGATTATGTAAATTAGGAGGCTATATCTACGAATGTCAATGGACACAATTATTTGTAAAATATTGAAAATTAGCAAACTGTTGGATAATGATAATTTTCAATATTTTGCATGCAATTTTACTCACTTCTTTCAAATTTAACAACTCTTTTCTTGAAAATTAGTTCCCAAACTCAGAAATATCGAAGTCAACACTTTGCACAAAGACAATCAAGTTAGCATTTGGTAGCAAAATGATGAATTGATTAGACCATACAGCACATCAGTATTTTAATGAACATCCAAAAACTAAATGGAAACGAGCAAAGAAATATTTGGCTAGAAAGGGGTGTCAAACGGGTGGCCTCAGGATAACAAATCCCTGGCCCTGATAATACTTTCCCCAGTAATGCAGTGAAATGTTTAGTTTTAAAAAATTTGTGAGGCTGGGTTTGAAAGCTCTGAACTTTCTCTTATAACATATTCCTGCCTGTAAAAAAATGCTATATATCTTTGCACTTGTATAACATTTTTTCCATGTTTGCATGGCATTTTGTGATGCGATACCAGGTCAATTTATCCTTTGAAGCTGAATCATTTAAATTAATTTCTTATTAGATATTAGATTATTAAGATATTCTACAATTTGTAGCAAAGTAGTAACGTAAACGGATCATGTCATCGTTTTGCTGAAAATTGCTCAAACATTACGTGGCAATTTTCACAATTTGCAAACACCTTTAATGTTTCCCATAGTGAACTGATTGTTACAACAAATATTCTGTGGTTAGACTTTTCACCCAAGTGTTTGCTCTTTAGAAATTTGATTATGAAGAAGAATCGCTTACCTTGGCCCTGTACCTGAATCCTTCTATCTCAGACATTTTGAATTGATACGGCTTCAAAGCACTCACACCGGCATCTGGTTCATAACAAGAGAAGGAATTTGGATGGTTTTAAATGATGTCACAATCAACAGACAAATAATGACTGTAGTTACGAAAGCAACATTTTTACGGGAAAAGTTATCCGCTGAAGAAACTGTACAGACTAGCTTCAAATACTAAAGAAGCTGTTACATGGACTAAACAAATAAAATAAAAAGTTTATAAAAAAAGATCAAGTCATTTAATCTTTCTTTGAAAGATTAAGTAAACAACATCTTGAAATTTGTCAATAAAGGTTAGTATCATTTAAAAATAGTTCAATACTGGAAGGGTAGCATATGTGTCCAGCTAGGTTGGTATGTATTCTCTAAAAATTGTTATACTGATGACATTTTATAAGATAAGCAGTTTGTCATTTTGCAGCACAATGTTGAATTCCTAACTTATAAGATTTAAGGAATTTTGCATTTTGTTGCAAATTGTTCACATATTGATTGAACAATTAATCATTTTGTTGAAAATTGCTACGATATTAACGAAAAGACCTTAACATCTGACAGCACCTTAGCAATTCCAAAATGCTATGAGGATGAGATGTTTGCCGTAAGATGCAGAAAGTTTCCAGCAATTTTGCTATAAAACAATCAATTTCAGCCACCAGAAAATCCTTTAAAGTCAACTTTCCTCTCAAGCATGTTTCTCTTGTCTCAATATGTACCCTTCATCCAACTTACCATTAGTTAAATATTCCTCAACTTCACCCAATGCCTCCATCTCATGTTCGGTCACAAATGAAAGAGATGTTCCCATCTTGTTGGCCCTGGCAGTCCTACACAAAGAAAAGAACAGAACATCTTTTCAAGAGGGGGGATAAGGCCATGTCAGAAGTTACTTAATTGCCTCAAAAATTACTGACTTTTTTTTTCATTTCCTTAATCACGTCAACAAAGCACATCTCTCTGCGAGAAACAGAGAAATGTTTCATTGAAGATATAATGTATTATTTAATGTTTGATGAATTGCTAAATATATGTGGACGACGCCAAATTTGAAACTGTGAGTTTCTTTTGTAGCTGTGTCTTTGGTAAACAGGTACTGTTTGGGTGTCTATTATGGCACAGTCTGCTTTATAAGACTAGAATGCAGCTGAAACTCACTTGGATGACCTCAAATGAGTAACAAATACTAATCCTTTGTTTTATTATACAAATGTAAAAACTACAACATGAAAGGTCTAGAATTTATAACTTCCAGATATTTCTTTTCTTCTTTACGACAAAAAACACACAAAAATAAACAATTGAACTTATATAAAAGAAAGTTAACATAAAAAATGGGTACTGGATATGTGTATGGTGATGAATTGGAACCTGCGTTACGAATTTACACCACCTCTTTGACTTCAAGTTTGTGTAGATAGATATTAAAGCTGCTTGCAAGCACATTTCAGGGTGGGCTTACATTTTGTTGTTATCGTGAAATAATACATTTGAAGAAAACCATTATAATAAATACTGTAACACAATATGTACCTTGAATACACAAACTTAACACAATATTTACCTTTTTGAATACACAAACTTAACACAATATGTACCTTGAATACACAAACTTAACACAATATGTACCTTGAACACACAAACTTAACACAATATGTACCTTGAATACACAAACTTAACACAATATGTACCTTGAATACACAAACTTAACACAATATGTACCTTGAATACACAAACTTAACACAATATGTACCTTGAATACACAAACTTAACACAATATGTACCCTGAAAACACAAACTTAACACAATATGTACCTTGAATACACAAACTTAACACAATATTTACCCTGGATACACAAACTTGAGTGAAATTGATGACAAGTGGAGTGTTTATGAAAGTCAAATATAAATATGTTAGCATTATATGGACCCTACTTCCTGTAAACATGATTCCCTTAACCCTAGAACGGCTACCGACAACCTTACTTGGATATAATATGTGACTCACCTTCCAACTTTGTGAATGTATGACTTGGTCGATCCGGGGAAGTCAAAATTAATCACATTTGACACGTTTTGGAAGTCGATTCCTCTAGATACCCCAAATTCCACATCTTTAACTTTTTGTTTGAGTTTCTCCCTGCAACAGAAGCAAGGCAAAACAAATGTGAAAAACAGAAAATATGTATGAGAACTTTTTTGGAATGTTGGGAAAGAAAAAAAATTGATATATTACAACTGAGGGATAGATATCTAAGTTAGTATTCCAAAAGATTTGTTGACATCATCCCACCTTAGCCAATAAAAATATTCTTGCTCTCAGGAGAGCTAATATGATAATAAACCGAGTAACCATGGAATTACAATACCATTGAGGGCGAGGGGGGGGGGTAGAGGGAAGGGGGCATGTGCCCTGCCCAAATTTTGTGAACATTTTTCCCTTTACAATATCAGAAGTGTCCATTTGTGTAATGGAAACAGTCCCCTGTTGTTGGGAAAATTGTGTGCCCTTTTATGGTAAAAAGGAAACACAAATGTAATAAAAAAGTGCTGTTTCTTGAAAAATTCAAATAGTGGAAATAATAGTACAGGTTGCACAGAGGATCCATTTTGCCAGAAAGTTTTGCAGTGATTTTGCAGTTTGACCCCTCATGTCAAAGTCACATGTCCCACTGTTCCTCAAAGTCTGTGCCCCTCCTCCTCACCCTCCCCCACAAACACAACCAAACTTATTTACAAACCTAATACACAGAATTGAAAAAGTAATGTAAAAGACAGACTTTGTGATTCCTTGCTGCATTTTCAATGAGAAGAATAGATGTTAACTGTGTACACATGGTTCTAGAACTTAATAACACCCAAATACCAAAAGTATCAAGTTTATTCAAACTATTACCTTTGAAGTTTGTGTTTACAAAGCTTTCGGGCATTGACCTCTTTGTCTCCAAGTGGCATTTGACCCCAGGATAAAAATAACAAGATTCTTGTGCTTAGTTTGGTGAATCCACATACCAAATAGCAAATTCCTAAAAGTTATGTTTACAAATTTTAATTGCATTTAAAAAGTTGTCAAACTTTGACCTCTGTTGTCTCCAAATAAACAATGCCAGACACAGAAAACACAATATCGGTTCTTGCATTCATTTGCGTCACATACAACACGTACACAATTCTGCACTCATCCTATGCTACTTACCTTTCCTCACTGGCAACTTGATCCTTTCCTTTGAACTTGTATGAGTCACCAGCGGCAATGATGATGTCATAAAGGCCACAGTTGAATTGTATAATGATATGCATGCGAGATCCTGCCGGCAGCAAGGAGTTGAGGACGCAGGAGCGAATAGAAAACTGCTCCAGGAAGAGCTTAAGTCTGTGAGTGAACAATAAAGAATTTAGTATCAGATAACAACCACAATAAAAGCAAAAAAGATTAGAGTACATCCTTCATGGAGATAAATCGATGATATGAATTCTCCAAATCATACAATTTCATATGTTGGTAAGTTGGGGACTTGAGGCAAATGTTGAAAAATGCTGCTAAAGTTTAAAATGCTAACAGTCAGACGATTGAAAGAGATAAATCACATATGATCACCATTATTCAAAAGAACAAGAAAAAAGGAAAATACTTATTCCACAACCAAAACCGAAGGAAAGGGTTTAAATTATGACAAGGATATATTTATGACAAGGATTCACTAAACTAACTGGCTTTCTGGTTTCAATTGCCCAAGAAAAAGTGACAAGGAAAAAATTAGCAGAAAAACCATTGTGGGATTTTTTTATTTCCATTTTCTGGACAGTTTTCTGCACTCTCCTTTCAATATAGCTATATAGTTCTGTGTACTTACCTAAAGCATCTGTCAACATCTGTGACAAATATGATGGTTTTCCCTCTAATTAGGTTCAGTTTGAACATGCAGTACAGCAGGAGAAACTTGTCCTCGTCTCTACACTTTACATAATACTGGGAGAGCTGATCAGATTCAGGAAGTTGTGATTCCTTCAATTTCAGAGTTACCTGTAATAAAGGGTAAAACATTTCTTGATAATCAATGCAAATACAAGTATTTTGAAGAACAATATTGAGGACAGATGTGAGTAACACATGTGTTAGAAAAGTATTGCAATTAAAAAAAAGGTTTTGGGAAAGAAAATGCAAACTGAGATTTGATTTTTAACCCTAATCAAAAGCCTTGACCGATTGGTAACTCTAAGATAATATTTGGAGAGAAGAGGGGAACAAAATGGAACTGTTAACAAAGTCCTTGTCTGCTCAGTCAGATGGCCTTTATCTGTTTAATCCTAGCTGGACCTTCTGCCTCTGGAAAATATCCAGCTAGGATCCATACATCAGTCCCTTTAACTTTTATACACAGATGATACTCCCCGGCTTCAACCTTTATCCAAACAACGAACTCAATACTGCTGTTTGACGTTTACTCACCGCATTATGCAAGACCAGTTGCTTGATAGACAGTACCTCGTCTGTCAGAGTCGCAGACATCAACATGGCCTGATAAATCTTTGGCAGAAAGGCTACCAACTTTTTGAAATCTTCCTCGTGGCCGAAGGAGAAAATCAAATCGGCTTCATCGACAACCAGCATCTCTAAGGAATGTTTTAGGTTGATGTTTCCAGCTTCCAGGTGTGCCATCAGTCTCCTGGGAGTGCTGATCACAATATCTGGCTTCTCCATTAATAGGGGCCTATATTTGAAAGAAAAGCAAAACTTTCACTCACTGTTCCTAGTTATTCACACACCCTGTTGATGTAGCAGACTTTTTTTACAAGATAGGAAAAAGTAGGAAAAATTTATTTTCCACTTATGTTATAAAAACTTTCCAAACAGAAACCTCCTTGACAAGTAATCCAACAATGAAGAACTTAATGGAAGTACAAGTCATTTTCTTGGTGTGGATTTACTTTCCTTAATTGGAAATAAAGAGTCCATGCTCGGTAGCGAGTACTTGGAAACTGTTGTAAAGTCTTCCACACGCAGGATCCAGTGGAGTTACATATTCTACCTTGTAAAATGATACTGTCAGGTCACGAACTAGACTTGGCAATAGCATTTCATGACTTTGGTCCGAAGAAAAACCACTCTTCTAAGCTGAATTTCTTAGTATACCTTTACCCCTTCTATTTCAGGAGGGGAGAGGGTCCGGTGGGAGTTGGTATAAGACTATCACTTGCTTTCATTTGTTTGGCCAACTGGTACAGTATACAATACGGCCAAGGAGTCTTTTTTTTTTCTCGCCTTGTAAAAAATTAGGGCATTGCCCCAAAGCAAGCTTCCTTAGACCTCCAATAATATCCTGTTGCAACATGGGTTTTTCAGGATTTTGATTTTTGAGACACCTATGCAAATTTCTGCATAAACTGATTGGTTCACCATATCAGTATTCCTCTAAGCATTGGTCAAAGTTGTAATCTGCAAACTGGTATATAAAGTGATCTCAAACACCTTCAACTCAGAAGCACTAGTTTCAGAGTCATGAGTCCTCACTGGAAGACAAGAAAATTTACAAACATGTTGAGACTTTTTTGGCTTTAACAAACCTTTGTGCTGCTATTTCAACTTGACCTGAGAGATCAACACAGGACACTTCTCTGGAACAGGAGTAAGTAAGACCCTAAGATTGCAAAAAATAAAAGAAAAACTTACTGTAGTAGGCATGAAAAGGTATACAAATTATTTTCTTTAATTTCTTTGAATGATCTGAGCATTAAATGCCATCATCATGTGGGTGAACACAGTTATGGTGTGGTGTACTTGCTCTTTAGTGACCAATGACGGCTCAATGTTCCCAGTGCTGGATTATCCAATAGGAATGTCGAAGGGCTACAAGGCTCTCTTATCACGAAATGATTAATATCCACAAAGTGATGAAAGTTTTGCAAAATAGCCACAACTTGTAGAGCCATAGGCTACAAAACCCAGCACCTTTGGATTTGTACAGATGTTCTGTGATATTTTTTCAATGGATAAGACATATATATCAATGATGAATTCATTTTATACAGTTTGATGGGTGTTGAACATTACATTTGAAACAGAAACAGATGAACAGCCCTGATGCATAAAGAACAAACAAACCCATTACCAGGCTAACACTTACCCTGACGTTTGTATATATCTGCTTGCACAAATCTCTGGAAGGAGCAAGGATCAGGGCCTTCACAGCTTGCTCTCTGGCTGTCTGAATACAATGAAGAAGAAAATCAAATGCTTCAAACGATATTTTCCTCCATAAGATTTGCCCTTTTTAAAGTCATTGACGTACACAAAATCTGCAGTAATTCTAGGACAAAACTATTGTAATTTAGACACTTGCTGAGAAATGCATTATAATCCTTTCAGCTTGCATCATAATATTAACATTTGCACAAAATTCATGCAGGAGAAAGACACACAATAAGGCATTTTTAAATATAGTACTTCAGATAAGGCAAGACATCTACACCGAATAAATATTGCAGTGTTACATGTTAGATACAAAATGAATTTTGGTGAACATTTTATTTCATGATTTTTTTACTTCTACTATACTGAAGGGAATATTGTTACTAGCAATTGAGTTCACTTGTTTAAAGCAAGTTACTTGCCTGGTTTTTGAAGTTGTTTAAATATAAAACAGGTAACTAATATTTTGTGAAGTTTAGTTCCATAATGCTCCACAGTTCTAGAACGCAACATTTTTAAATGAGACTGAAGTTTTGACATCATCAGTATGATGCAACTCAAGTGGTTATTGAATTGCTCTGTTAAATATTTTCAGTGCTAGAACAGAACTTCACTTAACAGACAGTATTCCAGAAGCTGTTCCCATCAATTTACTTTAACTTTCACATACAAATATGGTATGATAGGTGTGTGTACATTACACGATTACATAATTTCAGATGTAAATATTTCAAAAAATAATAATAATAATAACCTGTATTAATTGGTATAAACTGATCAATTTTATATACGATGGATAACTTACTCTTTTTCCTATCAAAATTTTCTGTATGACTGGTATAGAATATGCTGCTGTTTTCCCCGAACCAGTTCTTGCTTGAGAAACAATGTCCTTGCCTTCCAGTGCCAAAGGAATTGCTTTCTCCTGGATAAGTGTGGGAGTACCCCAACCCTGGCTTGCAATGTCCTGAGTGAAAGAAAGATACACAATTTTAGCCTATAATAAAATGTTGAAATGAGCTGTACAAACACACATATTATACTAAGTTATGTTGCTGATTAAAAGCTGTCACGCTAAGAACTGTAAGAACTAAATTAAAAAATTGTAACTTCAGCCCACATTTGGATAAATTCAATGAATTTACAATTGGGGGATACTTTGTATACTTGACAAGAAAGTTACAGTACTCACAACATTTAAAATTTAAATGTCCACTCAAAAATTCAAAATTGTTGTGGATTATGACTTGAAAATGTATCACTTGATTGTTCATGGTACATTAACCATGAGCTAACTCATAGGTATTGTTGTTACGTGAAATTCAAGACAATTTTGTAAGGGCAAACATAAAATTTTGTTAGGCAAAAATGCCACGACCTCTCCCACCACTCCCCCTCCACCCCCAGTCGTTGATTCTTATACTTATAGTCATACTATTTGCACTAGGCCTAGCCTTGGCCCATTATATTAATGGAACTGGCACTAGGCCTATACAACTAAGTTACAAACAATCGTGTAGGGTATTATCATTTACTTAACGGGTTTGTAATTAACATAGCAATAGCAGCACTACCACACATAATAAATGAACTATAATAACAACAGCGTTCCCATTTCATAAAATCCGACGTGGACCGCCTCACATTTCTTATTCGCGGAATACCTACTCTACGATATTTATATACGAATTAAAATAGCCACTGGCCATGTGGAGAATATTTCTTGTCACGTTTATAAAATTATCACATAAAAATTGTTTTTCTGTCATATTACCTTCAACAACCGGTCATCCAGACCCATTTCATGAAATTGAAGGGTTTGTTTGCCATCTGCAGAACTCGTAGAGGCCATTATTTTCGTTACTTTTGTTTGTAGGTGGTGTTGCGAACCTGTTTAAGTGTTGCGAAACGCAATTTTTTTGGATTTACAGTACCCAAATTTGATATCGCAGTTTCGGCTAGATTTAAACGCTCTCAAATATGCCATGACTACACGGTTTCGGTCCGTATAAACTTTTTCAACGAGTGATGACGTCATTCTTCCCACAAAGCCCTTCATCAGCACCCTTCCCTTAATCCCTCTTCATAACGTACGTCAACCACTCTTCGGGCTCCCCAACCTCTGCCCCCCCACCCCCACTCCCACCCCCAAAATCTCAGGCCCATACCAACAGGTTTGTAACTCTCAGTTCGTTTATATTGTTTGTGAACAGAAAAGTTTTCGTTTTTCTTGCTTGACAAAACATAGACAGACAGGGGCGCGTATGTTCATCGTTTTTCAAGGGGATGTAGAGCGATTCCGAGACCGACCGAACGGAATTTCTCTGGAATGTATTTCAAAGCTCTCGAAGTTGCAACGGATTTAGGTATTTATTGTCCTCTAAGATCGAGTTTAAAGAACAAAAATACAATTTTTAGAGGTATTCAATTTCAGTGGAATGTATCACAAAGCCCCGGTGGGTGAATTTGTAGAATCTCCAAAATGGAATAAACAAGTTCTTAGTTGTTTGGTGAAGTTATTAAATCACACTTATCTCTATTATATAGACCAATGATGATGGTTTGGTTTGTGTCTCCTTTAGAAGATTTATTTTATGTCCCGAGTTTAGTTTTCGAATTATCTGAATAAAAACAGTCCACCTTATTTTGTAAGTAACGATTTAATCCTATATTTGTGTGAACAATAAGACTAATAAATATGAATGTGTGTCTGGGAGCCTGACAAAACGTTTGGGATACGATTAGTTGATTCAATTAATCTTCCGTCTTTCTAGTAAAATCGAAAGGATAGTTTAGTTTGATGAATTGCAGTTACCTTTTAAGTGACAATTGATAGGTTTCTGAAGTTGACTGATACAATTAAACAAAATTCTCTACTTTCATTATCAAGTGTCTATACATTTATTTAGGTCATTTTGAAAGGCTGGCATATCGCTTCATAACCGTCTCGAAAGAGAAACAATATCAATTTGAACAGCAAGTACTTTCATAAGTCCTGCCAAATTAACGCGCGCTAAGATTATGTCTACATGTACACGATATGTTGCCAACTTCGGCGCAGTTTCATCTGCGTGCCATATACATCCTCACTAATCTAAGTGTGGTAGTGGTATCCATAGCAATACTTGTCATAAGTCGGTTCACCCATGAGAATTGACCTTAGACCAATTTACATTGTTTCATAATGTCAGGTTTTTTATGTGGGGCAGCTGACATTGCAATAACGATCAAACCGAACGTGAGCGGAAGTAGTTCACTCTTCGAGAGATTTCCAACCCAGTCGGTGGTTGATTGGCACAGGTATAGCCTCATCCAGCACAGCTTTCATTCAGTGAGAGGTGATAACGTCGGCGGCACAGCTCAGCAGTCGGTCCAAGTAGATGCCACAAAGCTCAGTTGGATCAGTTCAAAGGTTGTTCTCTGCTGCTAAATACGATCGGTGTGGAGTACCCTGTAAAGCGTCTTCAGGAATCAAAGGTAAGATGTTTATGATTTTTCATTCAATGCCTCGTCTAGACTGGGCTTATTTTTAACTATATATACTCGTGTGAATTTAGTTGTGCATATTAGATCTAAATTCCTCAACCTTGCTGCGTGCATGGTAACGAGTGAATAAACTTCACATTTTATTATAACCATTTTATATTGAATAGAACTTTTTTTCTTATATGCACAGAGCACACTGGTCTCAGATTTGAGTCTACACGGTAGACATGATGTTACTAAATTATAGCATATTCTACATTGATTAAAGGTTATTAAACTAAGTTTTGTCCCTCCATATTTATAAGATGGTAATTGTCTCATTGTCATTGTGTTGGCAACCTTAATCTTGGTTATAGTTTTTCATCCACACTGCGCATCTCTTCGGTACTCCATTAGACTG
>KN885489.1:53669-69791 GCA_000934455.1 Apostichopus parvimensis | reverse complement strand
GAACATGTGGCAGACATAGCCAAGGAGAACCCATTGATGACCATTATTACTTAGTCCTTCAGTGCTCCTAATTAGATGGTATCTTCAATAGCCCTTGCTTGTGAGAGGGTTATCTCCCAGGGGTGAGATGATCAGATCAAAGGAGATGGAGATACATGGCTACAGACATAAAAGCAGACCTTTCCATTCTCTGAAACATTTATTACACCAACAAGGCAACTGATTATATGTCCACAAGAAACAGGAGAATGGTTTGCTGACCAGGCAGATCAAAACAGGATTAAGAATACAGGCTACAGCCCATTAACAAACTACAATATAACACATGCAATCAAATCCTAAATTTTCCACAATTACAAAGAATCATACAGGGTCCTACTGTACTATCCAATTTTCCGATCTTTTAAGTTTTTTTTATAAGGTTCCTATGTCCCAGAAATATGCTTCATTCAGTAGTTTTAAGTAATATCATGAGCCTTTTTTAGATTTCTGTGATTGTAAATTTGATGAGTTATCAAATATTGCAGCTCAAAAACTCACTACACTGCACATAATAAACTCCCCTGCAATATTAACTATGAGTCATGACATATTCGTGATATAAGAAAAAACCTTGTTCATAGGTGTATGTTCTCATTATATGCTGCATATTTTGTTGTGAATAAATTACTCTGTACTTGTTTCTTGCTAAAACTGAGGAAATGTGAAAATCTTCCCCTATAGAATACAAAAAATGTCACTTTATTCCTTTAAACACCATGCACTAAGCAATGTGGCTTACAATATTTTTTTCAAATATTAAAATGAAAACAAACTTATTAAAACTAATAATTAATGATGTTAAATCCACAAGTACAGTACAAGTACAGAAGAGATCCTAGATACACTGCACTTTTCCTTGGTAAAACAACTGAATCAAGTTGGGAAAAGACTCGCAAACTTTGTGAGATTCCCAAAATACGAAAGCTTGCAGGTCTATCTTATTCAAACTAAAACATTACAGACGTAAATATGAATACACACTGCACATTCTTTTTTAAACATTTCATAAATTTAGCACTCAACAAGTTTATTTAAACCCATTGCAAGAGTTATAACAGTACTTTGATAATCTGTTTCTTATTACTTCTCCCAAAATTTTGAACAAAAAATAAAAAGTGGATAGCAAAACAGACAGAAATGTGACTCAAAATCATGTATACAGAAATGAAAAGATCAGAGAAATTTGATTTGAAATATTTTGTCATGGATACCACAAAGAGGTTAAAATTTGACTTGGATTAGAAATCCTAATGTTAGATTAAGCCTAACAGGTTTGACTTAGGCCCAAACACAACTACCAATAATTCATGAACAATCTGAAGTGAATACCTATTTGAGAGGGGCTTAAATTATGGATCATGTGTTCCTCTTTTATTGGTTATAGCCGACTTTTCTCTCAACTTCTCTTTTAATACTGTAGAACACTATGTCAGTAAGTGCCTGTAACTTTTGAATATAAGAAATATTTTGCAGAATTGTTTTCTTTTTTGTAAGTGATTTGCAACTAACTAAATATGTACTGACAGCAGCAGTTTGAGTTTTGTTAATAAGTGTTCAAATATTCAGTTAGTAATATATTACCAAACCTAACCACCATTACCCAAAATGAGATCAAAATTAACTGAATAACATCGCCCTCAAATGATTAAAACTTAATTTGGTCCAGGCAATCATTCAGCATTTGTATAAAGAAAACCCAGAAAGGATCCCAAACATTTAAAGAGTTTTGAATTTTCTTCATTGGTTGAGGTGACACTTTCCAAATTTGCTAGCCATGCTAATGAACTGCATTTTGCAAGGGAATTTCAGTATGAGATACTGTCCTTACCAAAAACTCAACTAATATCAAAAATATAAATTGCTTTCTTTAGAGAGTAAAATAGAACCATGGCTGAGATAAATTGCTTACCTACATTTGCTCATCAACCTGAAAACCTGAACCGGTGTACACCAGAACGACAAATGAACAAGAATCTACCACCTTCTCAAAAATATATGGAATAGTTGATACCGTCACAAATTTTGTTGTTAATTAAGTACTGGTAATGTGAGTCAGAATAAGAAGGCGTTATTTCTCAGAACAAACGGCCCATACTGCAAGGATCCCAAGTACTGCAAATTTACAGTGGAATAGTGTAACACCGGAAAACAACATTTTCGTTGCTACGAAGCATGAATTCTGACAAACAGATGCGGTACAGAGCTTGGCACGCAAACTCGTTTTCTGATGTAAGATGTAAGCAGTGCCTACCAGTACTTTTACACCAATACCAGGATTTTTCTTTATTACTTACGTAGGGACTTTGTAACCTTCAGTCATCACTACTGGTGAAGAAGATGAGATGGCGTAAATAGTACAAGTAACTTTAAAGTTCAAAGCTTTTACTAAAATCCCATGTTTTTGTCGAACTAACTTAATGTGCCCCGCAGGCCTCAGCCACTCTTACTAATGAAGGCCTGTATCTATATGAAACATTTTGTGAACTGTTAGGTTCCTAGCCCATACAAAATAATACATGGATTCATCATGTGTTGTTCCAGAAATGACAAAGCTTTGATAATTTTGATGAACCTATTAACAGGGTAGAAAATGATAAAGAGGGTGTTGTGGTCAAGTGGTTAAGCAGTGGAATTGTGACCTAAGGATAACCGTTTCGATTCCTAGCCATATCATTGCTGTGTGTCCTTGGGCAAGGCATTTTATCTCCATTGCCTCTCGAGTCTTAACCCAGGTGTATAAATGGGGACTTGCGAGGTAACTTGTAAATATAGTTAGCCTACATTACAACTAAATCTAATATTATTTATTTTGGGCGACAAAATTAGACAAAGCCTAATATTGGCATTATGATCATTAGACTAGCCTAAGCTAACTTAAAACTGAAGTAGCCGACTAGATCTAACGTTAGGCTAGGCTAAAAATGAATAAGTTCAGGTTATACTGAATAAGCACATAGGCCTAAGTTAGTGTAACAACAGACTGCAGTGTGTGAGTGGTGTTGTTATCCAAGACCTGTCACATCAGCAAATGTGTTAAGAATAAGAGACGTCAGGCACAACTAATTTATGTTATATGACAAAAACATTGACAACCTACTTAATTCTGCGCGTCAAAAATACAGCGAATGCCATTAATACTGCCTACTTTCTATCCACGTCGCTGGTTACTCGAGAACTAACTTAAGCTAAACTACAAAAACACCATCTGCAGTGACTCCGATGTTCCATCATCAATTATATGATCAGGACCACCAGATTACCCTGTTCGCCCGTGGTGTAAGAACGTTATTTGTCCACTTAATATAACGGAAAGTACGAAATATTTACCAAGTTTTCAACTCCAAATAATGCCTGCTGTCTTCGACCGATAGTATTAGAGTGATCCAAAGTGTTAATAATCCATTACTTGGAGGATAAGAATAGGGAAAAGTTAACTTTTAGACTACTTCTCTCGTCGCTACTCTTTTGTTAATTGAACTCAGACTGTGTCGCGGAAACTCTGTATACGTATATGCGCTTGCACTATAAAGAAGTTCTATGTACGTGTTAACGTATACAGTTATGTTGAATACGGTTTGTGTGCATAAATACATATGTGCCAACCACGATGTTGACGTTTGAGCCGAATCACGCATGCTCACTGAGTTGTAGCGTGTAAGTTTCAGAAGAATGGCCCATTTTTTTAAAGGGGGGAATGATTACTTTTCTAGCAGAGCTAATGCAAATTTGAAATGGTCTATTGACAGTTTAGTTAATGTGTTCATTAGGAAATGTTTAACTCAACTTTTCCTAGTGGGAAAGTGAAGAAAAAATAGGTAACAACTGTAGACAATAAATATTATGACATTGATGGTACATAGATCTTGAACGATTGCTACCTGAAGAAAACCATCTGAATGCTTGAATGTATCATTTTTTGTATTCAAGGGAGGAGATTCGGATGTGAGTTCTTCCAAAATTACTTTTCTTTGACGAATTTGTCCTTCAATTAAAGTTCTTCTATGAACAAGGTGTATCAAATTTTATATTCCCAATATTAGTTACTGAGAATCGTAGTTACATGATGCCCATGGAAAATAAGGCAAAGCTTTAATATGCGTGTATAATGGAACTTTCCATAATATTTTCATGAAGTCTATTTTATATTGACATGAAATTACTCAAGTTATGACATTTAAAAAGTAACAGAGAACTGACAAAAAATGGTATATTTTCGAAATGATTCTCAACTCGATGTGCGAATTTCTCAGCCAATTTCTCACTTAAGACTTTTGCAGGTGGGTTAGATGGGGGCGTAGGTGTGCATTTATTAGCCAGTTAATTGCTACCCACCCGTGCTTCGGGTGTACTGTCATGGAAATCGCCCACGGGATGACTCAAACGTGTCGCCCTGCTTCGTTCGACTGATTATGGTAATACCATGTAAATAAATAATTTGCATATGATAAAGTGAGAGATGTTTTCGATGTAGGCACCGCCTTCTCCGTATACCATTGCCATTTCACGGTAGTTCTATGTAAATTGTTCACCTACGATATAGTATAGTTGGAGTGAAACTTAAAATTTATAAGGTTACGATGAACGAATTAACACTACAAAAATGCTGCCCACATCGACGCGAGGAATTGTGGGGACCGTTTACCTAACGGATCAAGTGAAGTGTCTATTTCTGCGGGTAATTTAGCACTGAGATTATGTAGAATTTGCCTAATTGCCGACAAAAATAGACATTTGAAACAATATTAAAAGTCATCATTTGGTTGAATATGTCACTGAATCGAAGAATAAAATATCCATTAGTTGATAAAGCTTTAAGATGTTCAGTACTGGTTCCAAAGTTAACAAGCTAAAAATGCTTAAAGTTTCCAACAGTCTCTTCCCGGAGTTTCCGACTCTCATTAGTTATTCCGAGACATAAAGGAGTTTTTAAATGAGACAGTTAATTATCTCAGTGAGACAAAATGCTTCGATGGTGGCAGTAATATTGCTTCTTAAAATCTTAGTAGCAGTGACCATTTTCTGACTTTCTAGCACATTTCTGGACAAAAAAGATAACCTTGGTCCAACTTATATACATTCATTTCCAGATGATGCATGTATGTACTGATAACATACATGTGCATCAGAGGATCCTTGGTGGATGGAGATGGCACTGGATCGTCGGTATACCTCCCTTCTGAGAGGGAACTGTATGCACGAATGGCTTATTTAAAGGCGATAGGTGGTCTCACTGTATCACGGACGTACATGATTTAGCATATAGGAGTACGGTATAGCCTCATTTCTGACGAGAGGGGGGGGGCAGCCCTGGGACCAGGGGAGAGTATGGGACTCGCAGGATAATGTGGGCTAATGAATAATGTAGTGTCATTTTCGTAATGTTAAAGACAAATGAAGGCTTCAAAAGGAGGGTCCAGCTGACATATTGTTGCCAATGGTAGGCCCATATACTAGTGTATTGTTAAAACCAAAATGTTTGCATCCTGAACCATAACTGTGTTCTTTATAAACTTCACTTTTCGCCATTTGCATCTTAATGATCTCTCAAGGAATATCCGATGAAACAGTCTCTGTTAGAGAAAATACTTTAAAATTCACAGTTATATTATATGTTATTAATAGTCTATATGTACTGGAATATATATCTCTCTTTAAGTTTTGGTTCACCAATTGTCCAAATTCATACACAAAATGCTAAATAGGCAATGCCGTAGATATATATATAGATCGTCATTTTTTTTTACAATTGACTGCATCTCAGATGCTCTCACAGACTCACTGTCTCTTGCTTTCTCTCGTCATCCAGAAATGCACCTGCTTCTCCGCTTTGATGAAATGGAGCATACGTGATAAATAGGAAACGTTCTATCGTATCCGCCCGCTGTAGTATATAGCACTATAGAGAGTTATTCCTAAGGCACGCTGTGTTTCATGTTAGACACTGAATGAGAGACACGTGATCAACATCTGGTGAAATGATGAAGTGATCCATGAGTGTGTGTTATGGTAAACCTATACTCATCCATCATTAGACGATAACCAAAACATTGCTTGGTCAATGTTAACTGTACGTTCTGTTTATAGTATATCTGCAGGTTTTTTTGTTACCTACGAAGTAAACGCAGTAAAGAGGCCTACCAACTTTTAACCTAGACCATATATGTTTATAGAATTTATTATCTTCCGATGGGACTCTTGATACCTCAAGTGACGTAACATGCACGTCATTTCATATATCAAAGGTCATTTTTAAGAAAAATCACCCAAGATAGAGCATGAGTACGAAAAAAAATATGAACCACTCTCAACCCCAGTCCCCTTACATTGACACTATATAATCGCGTATGTTCATGATGTGTTACGTCACATCATACATAGGTAGCCACACTGTTCTGGTAGTTAGGGGTCCTCCGTCTTAATTCGAGTAACGTTAGAGACCTCTGTATAGAAAAACCACGCGATCTCCCAACAATGGTCGGACCGGGTGCACAAACACACACACATCAATAAGTCTATATCGATCGACTTCCAAGGGAGAGTAAAAGGTTTTCTCTTGCACTGTAGAAATATTTGAAGAGAGACAGAGTTAATACAATACAGCGACAGGTACATAAATCACGTGATTGAAGCCCTGAATTGGCGGGTACTTGAAAGATACAATAACAAGGATGTTTACCAACCATGCCATGAAACATGTTAAAAAGATGTCAAGCCTATACAACCCCCGATTCAACAATTTAAGCGTTACATGCATGTACAATATGAATTAAAGATTTAAATGTCCGGCGTGCATAAATAACAATGAATCGGATGAAACGACGGTTATAAGACGGAAGTTTAACAACATGGCCCACGCCGACTCGATGGATGGATCCTCTGTGCAAACAATGGAGTCACACCATGCATACACATCATGTACGGTACGCCTATAACAATAGGTTATGTGCTATTCACAAACATCACCCCCCCCCCCCTCCCTTACCAGTAACCCTGCATTAACAGCTATAGGAACTCCAGCAAAAGTCTAACTCAGCACTTGCAGGGAAGTTTTAGCTTGGATTTTCTACATATATACTTTTTAAGAAAAAGTCGCTCAGGAAAGAACCTGGGCACGAAAACCAAACTACCGAACGACTGATCCGCTCTCAACCCCAGTCCCCTTGCATCGGGACTGTGACTGTGTGATCATCGTCGGGTGTGCATCACCATTCCCCTCGAAAGGGAACAGATACTACACATGATATTACTACACATGATTTTCTACATATACATAGCTCCCAACTCTTGAGAAGGCAAATGCTGGTCCATGCCACGAATCGCCGTCCTGGGGGAGGGGTATAAGGGGAGGGGTGATTTTTTTTTTGAATCCTGGTGATGCCTACATGTAAAATGATGGCACTTAGAAAGGCTTTTGTCACCCAAACTTTTCTGAGAAATATGCATTTTTTTGTGAGTAACATCAATAAATTGAATAGTAGGTGATAATTCATTCTTTCCCGTGGCATGAAAATGTTCGCTGCTCGCCCCAATGAAAGAAATATAGGCTAATTTGAGGTTCAAATGATGCTGTAAAGGAGGTTTTATACTCTATTATGCTAAATGCTAAAGAAATGATGGTTGCTAAGTCAAAATTTGATGCAATTATTTTTATGTATACCTGACAATTACAATGCGGGTTTTTCGGACGCTTGCGCAGGTCAGCGGGTTTGGGTGTTAAAATGCGGGTCCAACCCGCGAATTGCGGGTCAGTTGGGAGCTCTGCATATATATAATTTAGTCACATAGGCGTGGGGAGGGGTAGTTCATATATTATGTGCATGCTCACGTGGTACCCTTACATGTAAGTCATCACTGATTACTACAGAAGTGTACTGCTGACTGCCACGATTTTCCACTTACTATAAAGAGATGATTGAAAACCTGCCCTCTGTAGGAACAGAACACTCTTGGGAAGATTTAACCCATTTAAGGCATAAAACATATATCGAAAATGAATGTTTATGCACCAAGTTAGTGGTGGAATTAAGGGGCATATTTGGGTCATAACCTGCATATTGACAGAAAGGTGAGGAATTAGGGATTTTAAATTACCTAATATTTGATATCATTTTATGCTTATTATGTACATAAATATGTAAACTATAGGTCGCCGTTTTTGGTATTTTGTTTGAGGGGTGGTGGGAGGGGCGGGTAGCTTTCACAGCTTCACCGCACATTGCAATTATTAATTTGTAAAGTTTGAGACTGCAAACTTTATTATCATGAGTCAAAAGAAAATGTGAAAAATTGGCAAGGCCGTGATTATTCTTAAAGAGCTGAAGCACACGGTACTTAACCTTAAAATGTTCTTATGCAGTGGGATGTTGCCTATCATGTTAATGCATATGCATAAGTTTTCCATTCATTACATATACAAGTGTACTCATTATTTTTCCATTAATTTCCTCTTTTTTTGGCATTATATACTTATCTTTCTTTCCCAATATTTTTATTATTATTATTATTATTGATGATTGATATGATTGATATGGTGATGATGATGATGATGATGACGACGACGACGATGACGATGACGACGATGATGATGATGATTAGGCTATGATTTATTATTCATCAGAATGTGATGGTACATGGTGATACCATTTTTTAAATATTACAGGAAACACAAATGACAGAATAATGTAACCACCAAGTTAAAAAAAAAACTAATGGGACACAAACAAATTATGGTTGGATTAACAAAAATAATAACTCGCTAATATGGGAGGAACAAAACGATTGTATTAGCATAAGTGATTTCCTAAAACAATGAAGGATGATTAGTTATGTATAAATATTACCCCCCCCCCTCCCCCGGAAGAAACCACCTCAAATAGAGCCGCGTGCCGCACGGTGACTGTGCTGTTCCCCGCGGACGGGTCTAACTCGCAACCACTCTAACCACCGGGTTCCTTAACTAGAAGCCCATCTCCCATCCCCCTCACTAGTGCCGAGGTCTTCTCCCAGATCATGAAGTCAAGGAACTTATTCTCTATGTTGATATATAGTTCCTATTCGTGAAAGTTGTTGCAGAGTATATATATCTCAAGTCCATTTAATTTTTCAGTCTTTTCTTTCTCTTGCGATAACCAAGACACCTTCATTCTACAAACCACACAGTAAAGTCATTGACCTTAACTTATTCAACTGTGAAAAATAATCTGACTTGCAAATAAAAACCTCTTGTTTCATGTGAAGGATTTTGGAAGTTTTCTCAGAAACTGAGGAAACGGTTTGTCTTAAAAGATACAACTGTTAGCCTTAAAGGTGTATCATCTGACACTTGACTGAAGACTCCTGTTTAGATGAAATAATCCCTTTGACGTGTTAAACGCATTAAAGTCAAATGATAGATGGAACTTAACGTTCTTCCAACATCTTTGAGTTAGATAATCCATTCCTTTCTCACGATCGATTTCCGGTAGATTATATTGACGCAAACAACTTTGGCATGTTTCGCGACAAACCGTTTTCTATAGACACCAGCCTTCTTCTTATTAGATACGTGAAATCCTGTTAGGCGGCACCTATGCAGTAGTAAAGAGGGTTCCCCCGATTTAACTTTTTTTATTGTTCATAGAATTACGATAGCTTTCGAAACAAAGAAATCATTGAAAGCGGTCATTCTGAAATCTTTGATCTAAGATAATTCCTAAACATAAACCTAGAACTTTAGAAAGCAGTGCTTACTTCCCATTTCCGTTCGTTCGTTGTTTTGTTTTCTTTTTGTTTTCTTTTTGTCAAAGGGTCCACTTTTGGGGCCCTCGGTTCTACTCGCTAATAGTAATGAGCCTCTTTAGGAGCAACAACAATCAATAATAGCCCCAATGCAACATGAATTTTGAGGTGTTCATATTTGGTGCATCATTTTGGCATTATTTTGATATGTGTCTGATAAAAGAGATCAAATCATATAAAATATATTTTCTAAGTATGTGGCAGAATGCATGAATTGACCATTTAAACTATAAAACAAAAATCATGGGAGAAGTGGGGGGGGGGCAGCCCATCTAAATGGTAGTGAGCTTCAGCGAAACCAGGGCACACCCCTCCATTCTAAAATCCTGGATCCACCCCTGTTACTATTGTATTTTCTAGTGTTATCACTGTTACTGTTGTTTTGTATAGTCTCCGTTAATTTTCTTCCCTGAGCGTTGCTACATCGCTGTTGCTATGTGGTTGTTGTCAGTATACTTTATATGGTCAGTGTTACTATTGTATTTGTTAGTGTTGTCACAGTCGTTACTGTTTGTATTACTGTTGTTTTGTACCGTCACTGTTATTACCTTCCCTCATGCATGGCTATGTCGCTGTTGCTATGTGGTTGTTGTCACTATACTATGGTCAATGTTACTATTGTATTTGTTAGTGTTGTCACAGTCGTTACTGTTTGTATTACTGTTGTTTTGTACCGTCACTGTTATTCCCTTCCCTCATGCGTGGTGGCTATGTCGCTGTTACTATGCGGTTACTATAACTGTTGTGATCATTGATATTGTTCTTTCATATCGTCACTGCTGTTTTGATTTTGTGAGCCTGCTATTGGTGTTGATATAATAATGAATGTTATATTGATGCTGCTGTCGTCCATGTTGCCAATGGACCTTCCTGATTGTTGCTTTTTGTGGTTGTTGAATATTTGACCAGCGGGTTGTTACTCTCTGGTTTAAGTTTTCTCCTGTTATTGCCGTTATAGTAAACTGTATGTCTCAAATTATTGTCCTCATTATCATTACTTTCCTATCACTGCCATGTTGTTGTTGTTAGACGGAATTGGTTCTTGACATTCACTTTTCCCGTCAAGAAAAAATGCCCCGAAGTTATTTCCGTAATCAGTCGGTCACGGGGAAGTTGATCTGTTTGTCGAGCTAAGGTTTCCTTGGACAGTGGATTTGCATTACCCTTTAATCATATCTGTAATTTAATACTGCTGTTGGTCAGATACTGCCAATTTCTTGTGATCGATACGAGTCAAAGTGAATCCAAGCCATTTATGGACAAAGACCAACTACCAACTACCCAGGCAGGAAATAGATAACTATATATATCTGCCTAGCCTTTGATTTGTATATGCCAATAGATAACTGTATAGCTGCCTAGCCTTTGATTTGCATATACCAATAGATAACTATATAGCTGCCTCGCCTTTGATTTGCATATATGCCAGACATCATACAGTGATTTCGTATACTCATAAACGTATTTGGGCATGCACTCCTACTCGCTCTCATATACTTGCACTTGTGAGTTCGTATTTTATTAGTATTAATGTTATTATTAGTATTTTTTGTGGGGGGGTGCAGTATAAATACTAGTGTAAGATTATAAATTACTATGGAATTCGCGCTTCCGGCCTTCTATTCGTCATCCTACTAATACCTATAGGGGAGAACTATAATCACTCGTATACTCATAATATTAATATACTAATATATACTACCACAAATATGGCTTGACACTATGTACTCATGTATAGCGGTCTGACGAAGCAAACAGGGTACATGATCTTAATCAACCAAATAGACCAAATACTCTCTCAATTTTAATAGGATTTTGCGGTCAGGATCAACTGCATAGAGAGGAGGAGGAGGGGAGGAGGTCCCCGCTTATTCGATACTACTCCGCATGCAATAGCCAGATATTCTAGATAGAAGAAGGGATTATAAGACAGCCAAAGTGAAGAGCGATCGTGTATAAGCCTATGATAATATATGTACTCGAATATGCTTCATCATTATTTTGTAACACCTCAAAATAATGATAAATGATGGAGTGCTTGGATGTTTTTTTGCCATCTGTAATGCTTATGAACTTTTTTTCACAACTTGGGTATCATAACTTTATTGAATTGTTGTTATGACAACCGCCTGTGACCTAATTCTGTGAGAAGCAGTAAGTAAAAAAAAGTTCTACAACAACTTGATCTCTTTTCGAAGTGAATGGACGACTTCAAAGAAGTCTCAAACGAAAGTCATTGTAAAAGAAAGAAAGAAAAATGAGTATTTGAATAAACCATTCACGTTTCGAGCTACAGGCCCTGTCATTATAAAGTGACACGAACAAAGAGAGTAGAAAAATAAGGCCCTAGGGAATTCGGAAATTAGCATTTACACAGACAATATGTTTAGCTATCAGTTTCATATACAGATTCGAAGATACTATACTTGAACTTGGAACAGGGACTATATACTTCAAATAGTGGGGGCGGGGGGGGGGGGGGGGGGGGGGGGAACAAGGCAGCAGTCGGAATTTTCTGGCTCCAAAATCCATCCAGATTCGAAGATACTATACTTGAACTTGCAACATGGACTATATACTTCAAATGGTGGGGGCGGGGGGGGGGGGGGGGTGGTGCGGAAGGGTGGAGGAGGGGGACAAGCCGAAACAGACATTGTATGAAATCCGGGATAGCTATAGAAAACATTACTAGCAATCCTTTATTTTCTTTGTACTAGGACTAAAACATATTAATTTAACAGTGAAAACTTCGGACAGGATATTCTGGTGGCTAAAGTTGATTGCTGAACAAAGTTGCTGAAGATTTGGTTTGATCTAACTGCGATAAACCACATCCTCATATGCATTTTGTATCGCGAAGATTTTTAAATTTTTCTGATATTATGTAAATGCATCTGGCAACAGTAGAATGGGTGATGTCACCAGGGCAATTCTGCTGAAAATGTCTGTGTATTTCCTTATTATTTGTTATTCATTTATCCACATAGGAATAAAATATTGATATGAAAAAGATACATTTTCAGGAAATTCTAAATACAGAGAACTTTGAAAGCTAGGCTAACAATTCAAATGTATCCTAAATATACAAGAAGACTATAAGAGTCTAAGCTCTTCAAGACTATTTGCCCATATGACATCACAGACCCCCTACTGTGATCCAGCATAGGAGTAGTTGAAGGTTTAGCCAGTCAAACTACGTTGCATTCAGTCAACCATGTCTCGAGTAAGGGGCAAGATATTGAATAGGGTTCTCAACTAGCAGTGTGGATTATTTTTCTCTTCAATATATAAGTTTCATATCACCACCTGAAAATCCTTTTAAGTCATCATATAATGATAAGACCAGTCCCGTCCCGAATCACATATGTATTGTTGGCTAACGTAAATACATATATATAGTCCATTGGTATATAGTCGATTTTCCCCAAATATAGTGCGATCCAGCGAAGAACCTTATGACAAATCATGAAATATGTTATGTACACCCTGGGTGAGTTTGTATAAGACATTTCAACATAAAAGATGGACAGTGCGCAGGCACGACTTTCTGATCTTTTATTTGACCATATAATGTAATATTCCCTCTTCACGGGAGCAGGAGATTGGATACAACATTCCACTGTGGCCCGCAATATCCATTTAGCCTCCTTATTTACAAGACCGAAACTAATTTGCATAAGCGAATCAGGGCTGAAGCTGTTCTTGTCATAAACTATGTGTTCATGGGCTGATGAACCTTCTGTTTATTGACAACTAGGTAAAGTTTCAAACAGTTCGTTCCTGCATGACGATACACGTGTACAATTCTAGGAAATGCGGTGAGGAGTGACATTTGGTATAATGGAATGCCACTCAAGATGTTTGAACCATGATGGAAGAATTACCTTGACGTTACCAAGGAAATATTGTGACTTCGACAAGAATATGGTTGACGAAAGACACCGACCAACTATTAATGAGAATGAAAAATATATAAAAGCAAGTGTTGGGGGAGGGGGGTGGTGGGGTTTCCCCGACTGATTTTGGAATATGCTCATAAAGCTGCAAGGACGAGCTGTAGCGGGATCAAACAATTTACGAAAGAGAGGTGTGGCTGTGGGATAATCTAATGCGATTTAGAGATAAGTGGGTCAACCATATATATCAAAGTCAAATGGTGCATACTAATTCATATGCATACTATATAAATTAGGTCTATAGTTATAGGTCTAAACGCAAGGTTGTGCTTATAAATATTTGGAAGAAACAAAGCCGAATGAACGTTTTCCCCTGACTGACGATAGAGGTAGGCCCTTCCCCCCCCCCCAACCCCTCACACTACCACCATGATAAAAGCAATATGATGATTATTTAGAATAGCTTCCGGTCCCTTATAACAGTGTATGCACGAATTATTACCGTATCAGAACTGCATATATAAAAATGGACAGTTTATATGAAGCATTTATTGGTTGCCTCTTCTCGTACTTCCAAGTTTGAACGGATTTAAAGTCTTGTCATGCCTACAAATAACATACATGTGTGTGGGGGTTTGTTAGTCGTGATATTATTCACATGGTTGAGAAAGTTAATAAAAAGAAATGTGACATTTTATGATCCCTTGATTCTCATTATAAAGTTGTTTATAGCTGACTATTACATGTTTATCACGCTATCGTCATCTCTAATGACGGTCACATTACACCAATAGCCTTTTCGAATGTTGAAACCTTATAATGGCAAGTTGCAATGAAAGTTAGTAAAATCATGATATTTCTCTCCTACTCGTCATTGATGTGGTAATACTACATATATAGAGAGGGACTGAGCCTCACCAAAAGTCACGAGAAATATGTATAATGATTACGTGCAACTTGAAAGACTGCTACAAGTATGACAGTTCAAAAGAAACTGGAATGAACCTTTAACGGTCCCAAAAGGGATAGAAGAGTGTGTGTGTGGGGGGGGGGGTGGCGGGTGGGGAGGGCCGAGGTGCTGTAGGGGGACAGGTAACATTTTTGGTAACTATATAATCTTGCATTGATGAGTATGCATATGTCCATCGCGAAACTGCTGCTTGCTTATACCATATATGACCACATATATGAAGCAGCGTGTTCAGCCTAATTACTAGACTGCTATGACTTTTCTAGCGTTACCATGGTAGCCGTTTAAGGGTAATACTGATATAGTGATAACCACTGGCTCGAATGACGTATAGGTTTCGGCTTGAGTACCCTCCACGTCTGAGACAGACAACCAACAGTGCAGGTGTAATGCTCACAACTTTAACAGTTTACAACAACGCACATGTCTAAATATTTACATCTTTAAAACAACATTTTTGTCGATGCCAATTTGCAGCTACCGACTTTCCCTTCATACCCCCCCCCCCCCCCGCCACACACGCAAACAACAAAATATCTGTTAAGACTTCACAAAATCTTGGATAATCAGAAGTGATAGAACCTACAAGAAGTAAGGCTTTACAAATTCATTACCGTACAT
This sequence comes from Apostichopus parvimensis, assembly GCA_000934455.1. Lineage (NCBI taxonomy): Eukaryota > Metazoa > Echinodermata > Holothuroidea > Aspidochirotida > Stichopodidae > Apostichopus > Apostichopus parvimensis. The sequence goes on along the minus strand of KN885489.1, from coordinate 54,485 downwards.
TTGGCTGCAGTAAAGATGGTATATAAGTGCGGACTATCAGCTATACCAGACGTGCTAACAGGTAACATAGTGTGTTACAAGGGACATCCACATTATGGATGCCTATACTGACGACAAGGCCGTAACATAACAAGGAGCCAAAGCAAACTCCCAAACGTTCGAGTTGTCAATATAGTTCGAAAAGCAACCTGTTGCATCATCGTCTAGTTTTGCATCATATAATCTTAATATCTTATCACTTCATAATTGCACATTTTTTACATCATAATCGTCTCAGTGTCATGATCACTGTGTATTTAACATAATCATTGTATATTTTTACATCATCATCACTGTATGGTTTACATCATCATTGTATGTTAGTGAGCATTTTGGTGTTCCCTGTAGCTCAACAATTAAATTCATCTTAACAAGAAAATCAAAATCATTGCTCCATTAAGATATTTACACCTGTTGATCTCTGTAAAATCTATTTTTGGTATCCGTAATTGTATTGCCATATACGGTCTATACTTGAAATATTGAAACTTGAAATGAAATTGCGTTGAACTCGAATTGCAAGGAGAAATGTAGAAATAAAATGCGGACCTCAGCTGGCCGAAAACAGAAATTTAGGCCTACATGGTTGCCAAATTATACTTGCTAACTTGCAATAAGGCGAGTGATAAAAAAGGATTGAAAAAAAAAACACAAAAAGAAAGATAAAAAGAAAAGATTGGTGATTAGTAAATATGTTTGGTCAACATTTTTTGCCAAAGCTACCGAGTATTCGTAACGAAACAGAAATTGAAATTGATAAAACTAAGTCATTGTCTC
>KN885488.1:81978-94153 GCA_000934455.1 Apostichopus parvimensis | reverse complement strand
AAAGCATTGTCTCTCATATGTATTTTTTTTCAAATTTTGTCTCTTTCTTTGCAAAATTTTTATCAATGTATTACAGAATATGTACTTTGTTTGGTTCTGCCATCTTGAAATTTTTGTTTTGTTCAGTGCAATTCTCCTCCATTCTGAAGATGAATTACTAGAGAGCTGAAAGAAGGGGAGGAGGGAAGACTCACGTTGCTGCAGTAGGGGTCATTGATTTCCACAAAGTCCCTCTGGAGGGGTGCTACAGAGGTGTCTGTCAGGTACTCCAACAACACAGAAACTGCTGACATTCCATAAAGGTCCTGCGAGTAGAATCAACAAAACAATTAAACATGAGTTCATTAGTCACACGTATTATGGTTAACAGGACAGAGGTCTCACAGGACATTGGAGGGGGAGGAGGGGAGGTGGGGAGGGGGGAAGCACAGCCAGACGTGATTGTTATCCAACGTAATAGAGATTCTCACAATGAACACATTGGACCCAAAACAGCTACGATGGGAAATTCTTATGCTGTTTAGCTGTTCCGTCAAATTAGTTCAAAAGACTTGGGCAATTCCAGTGATGAAATCACAGATTGTGGACTGCTTAAACTTTTCACGTTTTTTTTAATTCATGTTTTGGTCATTTGTGTCTGAAGGACGGGGGAGGGGGAGGGGGGAGGTGTCAGTCACAACACAGTTCCTAAAGCATACTGTGTAAACCTGAGGTCACACTTCTTTGTCATTTCATAAAACCCACAAGTTGTTAAGAAAGATGTATTGAGGTTAAATTCAGCTTTATAAGTAACATTTCTATGAGCAAATGAAACTACCCTCGGACATTACATTATTTGGAGAGAGCGCAGTAATTCTTGGACAGAAATAAAGATGTTTAGACAATTTCAAATACTTTGAAGAAACCTTCAGAATTCTGGTAGGCAATGATGACAAATCTAACAAGCATTATTCAAACTAAGAGAGCAGTTGATCTTACCGTTAAAACAACGCTGCTGAATTTTATTTGCACCAAAAAGAATATTAATGAGAGACTACTAATAAATTAGATACAATAGTCAACATTCTGCTGTCAGGTAAATTTGTTTAATAGTAGTATCAACCACATCTCAAAGAAACTAATTTTTTTTTTAGAAAGTCGATTTTTAGTTCATTATTTGAAAAGTTGTAGTAAAGTAATGGACTAACATTTTTTTAAGATTTTACTGTCGAATAAAATACAAAAACTTATCAACTCAAACGGCTGACTTAGAGACTACCATCTTCCATTTATCGATGTAACGACACCGCTGTGCTTATAGAAGATTGTTGGTAGAGGGAGCTATTGAACAGTTTATTACCTTGGCTTGAGGGCCTCTCCACGCAGCATAGACGAGACCGTTAGACTCATCGTCTGAGGGGTACGGGACCACCTGGTCGACGGGGGCTTCAAGAGGTGGTACAGCTGACATCCAAGGTCTGGTGTGAGGGGGCAGCGAACCCTTCAAAGGAAACAAAACAACTAACTTTTATTCTTACTTACGTATAATGGAGGGTTAGGCCGTCGGTAGAAAACTTTTAACAACCCTTAGCATATATGCACACAAAAAAATTGTTCTAGTTTTGGCCGAAACGACATCAACGAGTGTTGTTATCTGGGTTATTTGATAAAACATCTCTTGCGTTAGCTGCCCAAAATATCCTGAAATCTCGAATTAAAAAATTTGGATTTGAAAATGAGAAGAACATGACGGTAATACTTGGTAGTACTTATCGCTGACACTTACACTCTACAGGGATGAGCCTAAGGTAAAAAAAAAAATTGTGGAACTTTGCAAAAATTGCGGTATAGGCTCCAGTTTGCGTATGCTACAGTGTGTTAGGATAATAGGTTTTTGTCCCCCTGCAGGTTGGATATCTATAGGTAATGAAAAACATGCAATCGACGGATCAAATGATACAACGCTGTTGCTAGAAATTCACAGGAATTGGGAGGTGTAAATCTCGGAGGTAGAAAAGAAATCACGGATATTCTGCGAATTCGCGGAAAAAAAAAGGTCATGCCTGATTCTAAATATTCACATCCTTTCTAAGCCATCAAAACAGAACCCTGTTAGTGCCACAGTGGTTGTACTGCAATGGTCGTAATTTTTCTTATTTCCTCATTGTACAGCTCCCTGCGCATATATTAACATTACTGCAAGTAATGGTTACTAGGTAACAGCTTCCAGGTCATAGTAGGCCTATTATTATTATTATAAGCCCTGTCGACCATACTAATACTGCTGACTGTTGTTATCCAACTATATCAAGTGAAATTAACTGCTTTCACCTATATTCTACTGCGAACATGAAACTGTCAACGTTTTCCATGGCTCAGCATAAGTCAGGGAAACTTATATTTCAAAAACAATATTTAGGGTGGGTTTGAAATTTCAGAATTTGTCCAAGTTGTCGGTTCAATGGGAAGAATCTATAAATCACTTTTTCAAGAAATGCCCAAATATGTTGGTTATAATCAACCATTGTTGGCCTGGATGAGTTACTGCTGTATTTCCCTGAAAGATGAACACACATCTTGGTTTAAAGGCTCTGATTGGTTTAAAGGAAACTAAAACAAAAGAAACAAAAAAGAAGATATGGGCTAGATTTTCTTGTCCATTGTTGATTTGGTACATTATAAGGCAATGTTTGCTTAATTTAGTTTCTCCCACAAATCAGGCTTTTATATATGAAGCTTAAACTTTATTTCTTAGAAACACAATTTAATCAAGTTATATCAGGTAGGTGTCAGAGCTGAAGAATCAACGGAGTATTTGGTGCCTTTGAAGCTATGCGAGTTACCGCCTGCAAGCCTGGTATTGTTATGACCCATTGATACAATATAGCAGGGTTTCCTTACTTTATCCCCCTACCAACCCCCTGTGGATGTCAGAGTTGTCCACGAACACCCAACTTTTCGAGACACGATCTGAGTCATTATTATACTATAATACGCATAACAGTGCTTCGTAAAAGATCAAGTTCATAGTGTAATATTGTAATATTGTAATGAAAAAAACAAGAGATGAACAAATATTTATTTGGAAACTTCAAGATCAGATTACAAATTGTATCACGCATCAATCACCCATCACACACGATGAGACGGATGCTCCTGTTTTTTCATTACATGCAAGGCATGGTACTACTATGGCAACATATGCGTAAAGAATGCGAAAAAGAGTTTGTTGATAGGTACGACTTTTGTACATTACTAAATTATGTGATATATCAGTTCAACAAAAAGTACTCTAGTTTTGACTTTCAGAAACGTCTCCCCTGGGATGGACTCACGCACCCTCTGGGGGGGATTCATGCACCCCAGCTAGGGAACGCCCTGCAATATGACAGGATGAGAGCAACTTATGGACTTCCTCTGCATGTCCTACGACTAAATAATGCTGCCATGAGCTCTTACACTGTCACAAATACTAGTACTGCTAGCCATTTAATAATAATAATAATAATAAAGGCTTATAAGCACAACTAATACAGAAAACTGTGTGCACTGCTGTGCTGGAAAACAACTAAATAAATCTCAAAGTAACGATACAAAAGTTAAACCTGGTCGAGATTCTGGCTGAAATCAGAACCATCGACAAATAAGAAGTGTTTTAACTGCTTCTTAAAAGTAGCAGCATTTTGGACTTCTTTAAGGCTGTCAGGAAGCTTATTCCACAATTCCACAACAGGTCCAGCCTTCGCAAATGAGCGATACCCGTACGAGGATTTAACTCGAGGCTCTATCAATAACGTATTTCTGCTACGGTCAGAGGTTACCAACATATCATGGCTATATTTAGGACCCAGTCCTCTAACTTTCCTTTAACTTGGAAGTAAATCTTGAAGATGGGTTACCGCAGTCAATGTCGGCCCAGATGGACATTTTCGCTGCTCGCGGGAGAAACGTATAAAACATACATATTCATAGCTCTATTACTAATGATCAAACACAGACTTGTTATAACACTGCGATGGACAGTACGGTAAATTTGGACTCTATCAGTCATATTTTAATATAAAGGGCAAGGCACACATCAAGGTTGTTGGCCGTAAAGCCCATCGCTGCACTACTTATATAGCTGTACCTTCTCCATCTCTAACAAACGTCAAATATCGTAGGAGGATTACAGAAGGCTTATCCCCCCCCCCCCCCCATTCAGAAAGTCTAGAATCACATGATGATGAGATTTTAGATACGAACTCTACATTTACTGACCTTCGAAACAATCTTTTCTTCGAATGGTTCGAGGGCCTTGAAGACGTCCTCCGCTGATACCTGACCGGTGATGACCAGACAGAGGTTGTCTGGACGGTAGAATGATTTGTGGTAGTCCCTGACTTTATGATTGGAGGTACTAGTCCTCAGGTTGGCCATGATGCCACCTGTTTCTGACTGAAAATCAAAAAAAAAAAGGAAGAAAGAAAGAAAATTCAATCAATATAAAATAAGAAAGTACAGATTTGGTCAAGCTCAGGGATGAACCTGGGGTGCAAAAAAAAATCACGGAACTTTGCAAAAATTGCGGTATAGGCTCCAGTTTTAGTATGCTACAGTGTGTTAGGATAAAAGTTTTTGTCTCCGAGGTAGAAGAGAAATTACGGATATTCCGCGAATTCGCGGAAAAAGCTCATGCCTGTCAAGCTGGAGGTCTTTCTATTTATTTTTATATTTGTTCTCAAAAGTTACCATATTATTTATGTAAATGATCTTTCAAACAGACAATGAAGAAGCCTGCATGGTTTGTAAACATTAAGGATCCAACCTATGAATGACTTTGAATAAATGTGCAGTTCCTTTTAACTATTCTTTCAAAATCTAGCACCGCTTTATAAATGGCTTGATAGTTCTCCCTTTCCCTGTCAAGATTTTCTTTCAGTTGTGCTCCCCTTCCAGTCATTTTCCTGCAACAGTTCTCCACAATTCTCTTTCCCCCTCCCACCCCCTTATGCTGGTCCCCTCACTATACTGCCCCCATCCTTAGAGTGCTGCCTGCTCCCATCCTGGTGTGATAGTTCTCCCTTTCCTGTCAAGATTTTCTTACTGTTGTGCTTCCCTTCAAATAATTTTCCTGCAACAATTCTCCACAATTCTCTCCACCATCCCCCCAAGGGGTTATGCTGGTCCCACACCCCCCCCCCCCTTAGAATGCTGCCTGCTCCCATCCTGGTGGTCTTCCCCACCAATTGTTTCCTTCCTGACACTTCTCCCTTCTGATATTGATCCCTAATTGATTATTCTTCCATTATCAGTAGTGCCCCCCCCTTCCTGGTAGTCCCCCCTCCAATTCTGCCCACCCCCCTACCACTTCACTCCATCCAGCAGTAGTATTACCTTGTATCCACAATGACCGGGGTACATCTGTCTGAGCATGGCCAGATGACACCTGCTCTCTCCGCTGTTCTCTCGGGCCTGCATCTCACAGTAGACGACTCCTGCATTCTCCCCTTCACCGTTAACGTGATGTACTTCGGTCACATAGGCAGCATCCTGTCAACATTAACACACATTGTCCAATGAAAAATATAAACTACATTTAAGTTATAAGGAGTATTGGATTTAGGTTTTCTGTCAATATATATGCTTACATTCATGATACCTTAGACATATGATATTCTTATACAAGTAAGTTGATAGTGGTAAAAGTAAAGATTCTTCAAGGCACACTTGCATGCTTGAAAAAAATTTGATATTGCGCACAGAAGAACACAATTCAAAGACAAAAAGAGCAAGAAAGATTTGTTATTATCAAGGCTGTAAGTAATGATAATCATAATAATCAGTAGTTAATTTTACGATGCTGTAGCGACCACAAATGTGGGAGAAACCCGCAAGGGCTTATGGATTACAACTTACACGTCTGGTGGCTTCCAATTCAACTCAAATTTGGAATCTTTTCAATTTAGAACGTCATTTCGGATGGGAAAACCGTAGATTGCTCTTGGATGAAAACCCACCTTACTATGACCCGGCCGGGTATCGAACCCAGAACCTCCAGTTTGCTAAGCCTCATTGCTTCAAATGCCACCGCCTTTATTCACTCGGCCACAGCACCGGTATAAAGTGACATGTCACTGGAGGGAGTGGTGGTGGTGGGTTTGAAGGCGGGGGGATTGCGGGGTGGAAGGGAGGTACAGAGATTTTGTATGGGGGTACCAGCTCCTTGAGCCCCTATTGAATCGATAATAGCAGTTTACATAGTAGAATGTTTTGCTCACTTTTTTTCACTTTTTAAAGGAAATGTTAATGTTTTACTCACAGTGAGAGTTGGATAGAGAACATGATCAAGATAGACAGGCATCAGATTCAAGAAACCCTGACTACCAGCGGTCATGACAGTGTAACAGGTATGGTCAGTGTCCGTCCATGCGTTGGTCCCTTGAGCCAGGCAGCGGTTGGCCATCATGTCAAGAACTCCCTTGAAAGAACAAAGAAGGATTGACAACAACAATAAAACAGTGAAATTAATCATAATCAAATTAATCTTACAGAGCATATTAACTACCAATATAAATAGACTGGTTGTGTTTCCTTGCTAAATTACATCACAGCTGTGTTCCACAGTATTCGATGGAGTAAAGTGTGCCTGTTACATCTTCTCTCCGACTGACAGTTGTGACGAACTGATGATTCAGCCTCGCAATTATTAAGCCTCACAATTTTCTTACGATAATAACGACCTCAGAGCGAATTTTTCTTTAGGATAGGCCTTAATCGGTACATCAGATGTAAGTGTTGGATGAGAAGGCAGCAAGCTAAAACTTTACAATATAGTTTTTGACAAAGTAAACTGAGACGTAGGGAGTGTTAGCTTAGTGGTTAATGCCGGTGCCTTTCAATCAAAAGGTCCCGAGTTTGAGTCACTCCAAGATTAACGTATGTCGTCCAGTTACAGAGTTGTTCACAATTGACAATTCATAATCATGGACGTTAAAATATGAATCTAAGAGACTGACTTCGGTCAGCTTGTGGCTTTGATAAGCCATTCATGGCTTCTCGCGAGATCTAATGTACATACATGTAGACAATACTTTTCCATACATATTTTCAATGTCAGAGATTTGTTTTTAATGAGAGTACTCTTAGGTTGCTACGTACCTTGTATGGATAATCCTCACTTCCAAGGAATATGAGATGCTCCAATGTGTGTGGTAGGCCGTCATCATCGTGGGCTTCGGTAGCTGGCGAGAAAAACGGAAAGATTTGAAAAAATATGGACATGCGAATGAAGTACTAAGATTCTGCCACATTTCAAACATCAAGAATATATGTGAAAGAAACGGTTTGTTTATTTATTTTTACATATTAACTGTCATAAATAACAATGTCAGTGTGTAGAATGCATACTTGCACATGGTTTTGAAATGTGCAAGAAATTGCATATAAATGCCATACAAATCAGAAACTAATTTAACACAAAAAGGTTGTCATATTATTGATGCTAACAAACAGTTAAACCCGAGTTCCCCGTAGTTACTTATTTATATGTTCTCTTGTTTAGAGAAAATACAGAATAAACATAAGAAAATACTTTGAACTTATTTGATAAACTTTGGGTTCCTTTGTCATACATATATCATTTGACCAAAGAAACTAAAAGATTACAATCCTTGCCACATTCTGGGTTGGATAGAATGGAACTGGGGTGTGAACATTATGCAAGGTACTGTGGTTTCTGACTGGCGCCCCCAGCTAAGAAATGGCTATATAGGGATCACGCCAACTGAATATGGGCTGAATAGCTCAGTTGGTAGACACTGGGCTTGTAACCCCCAAGTTACTGGTTGGAATCCAGTTCAATTGCCTAAAGTTTCAGAGACATTTATCTGTTATTCCTTTAACACTTCTTTTTCTTTCACAGGGTTAATTTTTCCATGTTCCTAGGCTAGGCCGGAAGAATATCCACTGCAGCCAATGCAATATGTATTATAGGGATTTTCTACTTGAATATCACTGCACTGTGTAGGAAGATAGGGACCTTTGCCTAAATAGATCTAGACCTAACTTGATAGTGATACTCAAAGCCTAGGCCACTAAAGTAAAGACTAAAGTGACTGTCTCCAAAAACGATTCCAAATATACGGAAAAGCAGGCCTTAATAAGTTAATGGTATTTGGACCTAGTCATTCTCTATGAGAATTATGATTCCCAATTAGCCAACAATTGATTACAAAGTTTATGCTGAATAAACGCTATTATTAAGCGTAATCTTAATTCACTTTGAATCGAATGACTTATATGTTTAGGCTAGTCATGTTTTTTTTCTTCTTCACAGTTGCCTGTCGACCTGTTACTTAACGAGTAACCATAGTCTACGTAGCTTTCTGGTCACTTCGCCCAACAACCATTCCGCGCAACTGCCATTTCGCCCAACTAGCATGGTCATTTCGCCCAACCAGCATGGTCATTTCGCCTAACTTTGTTGGTCATTTCGACCAACCATTTATTTACTCATTGGGGGAGGGGGGGGGGGGAGGCAAGCGTTAATCCGGTCCGCCAGACATTGATCGGAGGCCTATTGTTCGTGGGTCATTAATCCACAGCTATTTTTCTGCTTGATGACTTCGGTCAAGCGTTTATCAAGTCCACCAGGCGTTAAAGGGTGTGAAGACTCACGCAAAAAGAAACGTCTAATGCCGGTAATTTGACCTAGTTTCGAATGAGGTGTAACAGAAGAGTTAGACACCACCATCGATCCCAGAAAATTCACACACACAGCTTGCTACCATCGGTAATTAGACACTAGTGACAGTCAGTACATACACACATACATACACACATACATACAGCTGCGGTCAATACCCACATCACAGTATACAAACAATACAGAGATGGACATCTCAGGTCCAGCTAAAGTTAACAAGGTATCACGTTTCATTACTGTACTGTCTGCATTTTGTAGCGACATGAACAAAACGTCACTTGCAAGCAACGGAAAGTTAACTTTTTCAGATGGCCGCACGCGGGTTGGGGCGAGTCTTCAATGCCTTTAATCAAGGGTATTGTTCACAGCAGTTAGGTGTTAATCTAGTTCTACATAGTGTTAATCTAATGTTATACAAACAAAGGGGAATCGGTCTCCATAAAAACCTATCAAACTGAAGCCCTAAAACACTGATCCATCCTACCGACTGTAACCACGACTTACAGTTTCCTTAATATTCGGTTCGTATCCCGTAGCGTTAACAATTCCCGAACGTTTCCTTATTAAATTGACCAAACCCATAGAAGTATCCCCGTCCGTTATATTGTAGTATAATATTTAATCAATGTTTGTCGAAATAAACAGCAAGGTTGGGCGAAATGACCATGCTGGTTTGGCGAAATGACCAGCTTCCGTCTAGGCCTACGTATCTACACCTAGGCTAGCACAGACTAGGCTAGCCTGGGACTAATCAAAGGTAGCCTAACAAGGCATGAATAGTACTTTAGCTAGTTGAAGCGTTACCTAAGCAGAAAAATCCGTTCACTAATGGACCCTCAACTTCAGCAAGACATATCGTCAGACCAGTTCTCTTGGATTTATATTTCGTTACTGGTACCAAACCGTTCGAAACCTCTTGACATAGAACTTCGTATTTCTCGTTAAATGACATTTTCTAGTTGATGGTTTTCGCGTCTACAGTTGCTGTTGGTTGCCAAAAATAGAACGGTGGCGCTATGTGTAATTTCCTTCTTCAAATAAAAACTTCACTGTTTTCTTGAGCATGTTATAGCTACTGTTTTAGGTTTCTATCTCTCTCCTGTAAGCATAAGAGGAGAACAACATGGCTTGGAGAAGGAAGAGGGGGAAATACTGTCGTTTAAAGACACTAATCTACCATAAACTAAGAAAGAAAAGTTGTTCACATCCTTTCAGGTGGCATACTCCTAGTAGCGTCCATATCAATCCGCCCGAATGTTCTCCTATCTCAGGAAAAGTGCCAAAATGCAGTAGGAGAACCTTTCTTTTTAATATGTTATCAATCAAGATCTGGTTTTAGGGCTTGCATGTTGCAGAGCATGAATGGAAGTACATGTGGTGCAAAAATCGGGTCAGTTGAGGCAAATTTAGACACCTTTAGGCCTCCCATGAGCAGCGTATGAAAACTGTTTACTACTGAGTGAAGAGGTTTGTGTACAAGTGACGAAAACTTCAGGCTCTGATAGCAAAAAATCTGCACGGTCATGTCATGATACCGAAAATTGATCGTGCCATGAAAGGCCAACTTGTCAGCTATCCGGTGATGGTTAGCGTTTAGCTATAGTGAGAACTTCTATCTAGACTTAGGGACTACATTACTTTTGTGATTTAGTGTGTGGAGCTTTTAATAGGTGTATGCTACCTTCAACTTTAGACAAACAGGAAATGGCATGGTTGCAGCAAAACCGTGATGCCAGGCAAATGGGAACATCTATATTTTGAGTTCGACTTAATTTCCCCAGTCCGGGCGTATGGCAAGCCGTTTTTTTTCTTTGTAGTCATGAAATGAAGATATCTCTAAATATTTTGCGATCTAAAAAAAGTAAAATGAATCAGAACAAGTCGAAAATTATGATTTTATTTCGAAATTTTGCCTGCTTTATTTGTATTGTCTCAAAATTTCCTCTACATCTGCCAAAATAAAGATTGTTTATAACGGAATTTCGTATCGTTACTCTCCAGCGTTAGAATACCTTACCGCAAAATGTAATTTGCTTAACTTAATGGCTCCATTGACCTATATACACCGAGTAAAATTCGTCACTTCCAACGGTCGGTGAACATTGGATTGAAGTTTTTAAAGGCATTGAAGACTCGCCCCAAACCGCGTGCGGCCATCTGAAAAAGTTAACTTTCTGTTGCTTGCAAGTGACGTTTTGTTCGTGTCGCTACAAAATGGAGACAGTACAGTAATGAAACGTGATACCTTGTTATCTTTAGCTGGACCTGAGATGTCCATCACTGTATCGTTTGTACACTGTGCTGTGGGTGTTGACCGCAGCTGTATGTACTGACTGTACACTAGTGTCTAATTACCGACGGTAGCAAGCTGTGTGTGTATTTTCTGGGATTGATGGTAGTGTCTAACACTTCTGTTACACCTCATTCAAAGCTAGGTCAGATTACCGGCAGTAGACGTTTCTTTTTGCGCGAGTCTTCACACCCTTTAAAAGATATTTACTGTACAACCCAAAGTAACAATGTGTAGGTATGAAGTTACCTGAATGATTGTAGCTCAAACTTGAAGCCAGCTGGCAATCTGGTGGTTCTTGGTTTGGCACACGTTTTTCATTGCAATTTGGATAAAAAATAAAATAACTACTGCATGAAAACAAAAACAAATCTCACTTTATTTCTCAAACAGGACTGCAGCTAACAACCTTTCAGATGTTAGATCACATGACTACATTTTCATCATTGATTGTCAATATGTTACAGTGAACCCCAGAATTATAATATAGCAAACTTTTACAATATTTCTCGTTCATTAGGTCGACTTAAAGGATGGCGTAGAAGTCTGGTTAATGGGACTGAAGGAATCTATCGCTAAGACTGTTCACATGACCATCTGTAAGATGATTGAAGATATGGAGAGAAATATTCCCATCGAAGAGCTGGCCTACTCTGTAAGTTTAGTCATTTTATTTAATTTTTAATTGTTTTCAATTGTTTAATGTTTAATTGTTCTGTTCAAAGTAAGGCCGGATCGAGAGGGAAAATTAATGCAATTCTTTTCAAGAGACAAGCTAGAAATTGCCATGTATTTTAATTGATAATTCCTACTTAATAGCTATTTTCTGGGGCAAAAATTGCTTCGATTTTAGACAATTGTTAAGTCCAGGAACCTCAGTAAACTTTCTAGACAGTTTCTGTTGTCAGTAACAGGTAAATTTTTAAGGACATTACAGCAAGTGGGGACACAATTGGAAAATTTGTTGGCTAATTGGAGCCGTGGTATAATAAGGCTTCTGCATAAGTTTGTCTCTGAAGGAGATCATGCTATTATCAAAATCTCAGGCCATCAAAATTTGATATGTGCTCATTTGATTTTGTGTTTTTGATCAAGTGTACCATGAAGGTTGCTATGTTAGTTTCTTATTGTGTCTTTTGTATTTTTCTTTTTCTATTTTTGCTGTTCTTTTGTTATCCTTTGTTTCCAATATCTGTCTCCCTAGTTTGCATAACAATTGT
>KN885488.1:63392-74231 GCA_000934455.1 Apostichopus parvimensis | reverse complement strand
TGTATGTATGTATGTATGTATGTATGTATGTATGTATGTATGTATGTATGTATGTATGTATGTATGTATGTATGTATGTGACACTTGCTTGTAAACACGGTACCTCAAAATGTTAATGGTGGATTCACTTCATACTTGGTATGTGGATCCGTCTTGAGTATACAAGAAGCCTATCGGTTTCTGTAAAGTTCAATGATCATTTGGGGTCAACAGAGGTCAAAATCTGAAAACTTTGTGAAACACGACAACTCAAAAAGAACATCTTTTTTCAACTTCTTACATGGTATGCAGATTCAGCCTGTTGAGTACAAGAAGCTTACTGAAATTTGTGGAGGTCAAAGGTCATTTACGTTAAACATTTAAGTGAAAATCTGAAAATCTTGTAAACACGATAACACACGAATTGCATCTTTCTTGACCTTCAGACTTATTATGTAGATCCAACTCGGTGAGTGCAAGAATCCTATTGAAATTGGTAGAGGTCAAAGGTCACATGAGGTCAACAAGCATCGAGGTCTGAAAATACCTCGTGATGACTTCAACGTTAAAAGCTACAGTTAATCTGTGAATTCTCCAATGCTATGATTTTCGTTTAGTGCACATGGGTTTGGTCAAATTCAGTTCAGTTTAGTTCTGTGAAAAGGCTTTTTAGGTCCTTAACGAAACAAACCTGGCATCCAGGTAATGAAATTTGCGTCAGGGTTCGTACTCTTCCTTCAAACGTGCACTTAAACCTCCTATAAGGATTTCTCCCACCGAGATTCAAGCGGTCAACAGGTTATCTCAAATGGGACAAACTGGCTCAAGAGGTCAAAAAGTTATCTCAAATGGTGATAAAAATTGGCCATTTTCTCAAAAATATTTCACAGTGTATAAACAATGTCATGTAACTATCAACAATTATTTAAGGGATTGCTTACTCAAAATTGGTTAAATTGTGGCTATATTTCATTTAGGAAGACTGTTCTTTCTGGATAATGAAGCATTTTGCTTTTACAAAATTCTATACTGTAAATTCCTTATGAGAGGATGGCAGTGGTTGATGCCCACAAGGGATTGCTACAAATCTATTCTGGTTCTCACTTAATTTTTTGACAAATACAACTCACTTGCTACATTATAGTTAGATAATTATCTTAAATTATCAGAGATTTGGGAAAACTTCACGCTATTTGGCCAGCTTTGAAAATTCGAACCAATAGCGTGCCCACATAATAACACAGTAAGTCAGTACATCATAATACTGTATTACAGTGTTAAACAAAGATAATATTATAGTTTAAATGCTGTTTTATTCTCTTCATAACAAACAAATCAATTGTTTTTTCTTCACTTTTCTGTATAAATTTGTATATAGCGGTGGAAGAATGGTAGTGGTGGAGTGAAAGGAAGGGGGAGGGGATGGGGAGGGGTAAGGGCGGGGGGTAAGGGGTGGTGGTTGGTGTGGTACATAAAACATACGATAGTCTAAAGCGGTCTATGCTGGTTGGTGGTTGGCTAGTGGTGTGGTGTATCAAATATACTATAGTCTAAGCGGTATATGGTGGTGTGGTGGTGTGGTGGTGGTGGTGTGGTGGTGTGGTGTGGTGGTGTGGTGTATGAAACATTCAATACTCTAAAGCGGTCCATGCTGGTTGGGTGGTTGGTGTGGTATTTAGAACAAACAATAGCTTTAAGTGGTTAATGCTGGTAACAAAAACGGGATGACAAACGTTGTATCTTAGAATCGAAATAAGTCAATGGTAGTGTGTACTTTACCTATATCCCTTACGAAACAATGGCTTGTTCTTTTTACTGCTTTTGTTCCGAGGTATCATATTTTAAAGCAACAAAACAAAATTCATCATAGCAATATAATTAATTGCTTTATTACGTCATATATCTTTCAGGGGAATCACCAGAACCTATGTTTCAACCGAATACAGACTACCCTGTACTTGTGAGCCCCAGTGAAGAACCCGACCGGAGTGTTTTGGTGATTCAGACCCATTCATATGGTAAATACCTGGGACGACTTAACGTACAGTTTGATGAAGCAGGAGAAATTAGCTCATACGATGGTAATCCAATACTACTGGATAAGTCAGTTGCTAAGGGTAAGTTCATTTCAAACAGTAATGACATCAAAGTAGTCGTTCGAATTACAAACATGTTAACATGATAAGGTCATCGCCATCGCCGTCGTAATCGCCGTCGTCGTCGCTGTCGTCATCGTCTTCATCGTCGTCGTCGTCATCGTCGTCGTCGTCGGCGTCATCATCATCATCATCATCATCATCATCATCATCATCATCATCATCATCATCATCATCATCATCATCATCATCATCATCAACATCATCATCATCATTATGCTCGCCACTTCTGAGTAGCAATAGATAGTACAATGATACCACAACGACTCCTTATTTAATCAACTTCCACATTTCCTCCTTAGACACAGAAACGGAAAATCTGCTTGAAATCTACCGTGGCCCAGTTGAGGCATTAGCAGAAGAATCAGCAGGTTACACTCTGGTACCTTTGGACGGTACATTCGAAACTTGTGGCAGAGAAGAATGTAACTTGGGAAATACCATGGCCGATTCTTTCATGGATTATTATCTGAGCAATGACTCTTATCCTTACTGGGGTAACATCAACTTTGCCATTTCAAATGGTGGTAGCATCGTTGCTTCTTTGGATCGAGGTAGGTGTTTCAAACAATGACACAGCTATGACTTGTCTAGCTGTTACATCTCACCACTGTCACCATAGTAGTCTCCGCGTTATCGCGTAAGTGCTACATCTAAGCCAGTGGTTCTAAAAGTGGTTCCTGCCGCCCCCCTCCCGGGGGCGTTGGGAAGTCTCACGGGCGCTACAGGGGGTCCCTGGCGATTACGGCACATCACTGCATTGAGTTAGGGCACAATAAGGCATCCGGGGTGTCTGGGAAAAAATTGTGACCAAAAGTAATGCAAAAATGGTATTAGAAATTCAATTACCCCACCCCTAGGTCCAATTTCTTTCGCGTTTGGTTTATATTGTAGCAGAGACATCTCTTGTAACTTATAAGCGCATAGCGCCACGATTTAAGCCTGTCTTTTGTGGTATTCCCTTAGCTGGTCACTGATTGCGAAGTCGGGGGAGGGGATAGGGGGAGGGGGACACTGGAACAGTTAAAGATGGTTGAAGGGGGCGGTCGTCTAAGAAAGTTAGAGAACCACTGATCTAAGCGAAGACGTTTTATACAAAATTCTGAGAAGTACTACCCCGCGCGAGGTAACATTACAGTTTACCGCCTTTTTTTACGTGCGATAATGAGTTTAAAAAAACGGCATCTTAAATCGCTTGTTGTTTCCATCCCACCGCTGCCACCAGTCATGAGACAGTGGAAGTCTGCGAATTAACCAAAGTGTAAGAGTGAATAAACGAAAGGAAAAATGCGCTTTCTCGTATATGTTACTTTTCTCGTATATGTTACTTAAGAGTAAGATTAAGAATAACTTTATTAATCATTAAAAGGGAAACTTCTTACGAACAATATGAAGTGATGCTTTGTAGGAAAAGTACCCCGGCAGACAAACCGAGCACTATACACTCAGTTATAGTCTTACTGCTTGATGTTCATGAAATTGTATCCTAAAAGCTCGAGCGGTCAAATGACAAATGTGTGTCCGTATCATCATGCAGAATGTCACACGCTACAGATAACACACGTGATTTCTTGCCCGCAAAAACCCAAGAACCAATTGGAAAACAAGCCGTTTGTTCAATCAAATAGAAATAATAATGCGCCCTCTATTTAATTTCCATTTCATTTATAAACCTCACATCTGAGGACCGGAATTCTTTGTTCAAGTCCTCCCTCAGTCAGAATACAAAACAAGTGCACCCACACCCAAGAGCGCGCACCCACACCCACACTTTCTCACATGTCTGATGTGGTGTGTGAAGTACAATATCTCATGTCCCCATACATGATATGTATGTATTTGTATGTATTTTAGATCCTCCTGCAAGCAGGAACTCGCGAAGAAGCCATCATTGGCTTATCAAAGCCGCAGGCTGACCGAAGTCAGTCGCTTAGATTCATATTTTAACGTCCATGATTATGAATTGTCAATTGTCAACAACTCTGTAATTGGACGACATACATTAATCTTGGAGTGACTCGAACCGGGGACCTTATGATTGAAAGGCACCGGCGTTAACCACTGAGCTAACATATAGAACACTTTGCTATATAGAACACGAACATATATATAGAACACTGAGCTAACATGATATGTAGATAAGAAACGTGTTACCAAAACAATAGATGATCTATTTTGGGTGACTTTTCATGTAGATGAAAAAACACGTCACTCTTGGATGACTGCCAACACTCTTGACAATTTTTTAATGCAGTGTAAAAAGTGTATACTTGATACTATAACATTCTTTACATTCACAAATGTATTTGGACTGGCACTGAGTATGTAGTAGAACATTAAACTTGTTTGCTTTTTGTTAAGTCTCTATGTTGGGTGAATTTTCTTTGAATAAATGTTTGTATTATCACACTGTGCAACATTTATTAATTAGAAATAGTTTTTGAATTCCCCATTGGGTGCAATTTGATTCTTTTCAAAGTTCAAAGAAGCCGAAATAATATATTTGATAGAATTACCGTAATTCCAGACATTAAATATTTGGAAACCAAAACAATAGTAGGTATAGACAAAATGATTTTTCTCTTAAGATAGGACGACAAATCTAAGATTTTTACATCAAGTTTTTTTTCACAAGTTTTTCCCCCTGATATTAATGTGTCCACAGGTGACGTGACCTTCGGTGACCTCTCATATGCCATTCCTTTTGGTGATTATTTGGTTGTAGTGGAGATGCGAGGTAAACATGTCCTAGAGATGTTGGAGCACTCAGCAGCTGGACTGGAGCCAGGAGTCGGTGGATACGAATTTCTACAAGTTTCGGGTAAACAAAACTTCTCCTTGGGTGATTGTCTCGAATACTCAGCACGCCTCTAAAATTGCCATTTGCGGCCAAAATACGAACGAAACAGTCCGTGTTTTATTTAAAAACAGGGCTAAGAATCTGATTCCCAATTTCGAACGACATTCCCATGCAGGTTTTATGTAAATTCGGGAACTCAGATTTGAAGGAAAAGAATTGGTTTTTAACATTTAGAGGTTTGCTTTCTAAGTAAACTTTTTGGAAATTGGCAGATTGTTTTGGTATAAATGTCGGTTTGTTGTTCGT
Source organism: Apostichopus parvimensis (assembly GCA_000934455.1). Lineage (NCBI taxonomy): Eukaryota > Metazoa > Echinodermata > Holothuroidea > Aspidochirotida > Stichopodidae > Apostichopus > Apostichopus parvimensis. The sequence goes on along the minus strand of KN885488.1, from coordinate 68,990 downwards.
GATTAATGTTTTTGTGTTGAAAAGGGAGTAGTTTTTGCCGAATAATAAGCTGCATGATAATGCACGTGCCTCAAGTTCCCACGGTCAAGGGGCCTCAGTGAATGCTTCCAGGCAAGTCATATACCAACGCAGAGTCTATGTAAACTTAGTGAAAGGGCAACGGGGTTGAGTGGGAGGGGGTAGGGAGAGAGAGGGGGGCACGTGGAAGGTGCCTGAGAGCAACACATAATAAAAGACAGCCTGGCCAAACATTTACGATGATATCAATGTAACGAGCAGTACTATCCTCTTTGCAAGTATTGTATTGATCATACTAATTCACAATCACGACGTACATAGCGCTGAGACAGTAATTATACACATACGTGTGTTATGCTAACACTGCATGAAACTGTGCTACACATTACGTACATGTACATACAGGATAAACACTGTACAGTGGCAGTATGTTACGTATACCGTATCACGTGACCAAGTCAGAAAGTGGAGTAACGGTGTACCAGCGAAACCTATGAAATTGGGCCGCCCTCTAAAAATATCCTAGCTGAGAGAATACCTTTAAGTTAGCACTGAAAGGCGATCACTATAAACACATTCCAATAACCTACCTTATTTCTTATACATTCCACAGTGTACATTTTCTTTAATAATTAGTTTATTAATTAATGCTGACACTGATAATCTGATTATTGTCGTTCATTTTTGGAAGGTTTGCGTCTGGAATACGACCTGTCAAAGTCGCCTGGAAACCGTCTTGTAAGTGCACTGACGTTGTGTACAGAGTGCGAGATACCGCGATTTATACCGATAACCGACGACGTCGTGTACACGTTTGTGACCAACAGCTACATATCAGCGGGTGGTGATGGCTATACGGTGGTTGTCGAAAACGCCATTTCCCGTACACGCGGTTTGTGCTTTTAAAATTTGATCAAAGATGGCGCATATTTTTTATTCCCCAATCGTATGAGGCAATCCCTCTTACGATGCATGACGTCACTAAGCGACCGCCCCCCCCCTGTAATCAGTTACATTCGATAACACTCAGTCACTTGAAAGCAGTTTACATATTGTAGGTGGCAGCTACAAGGCTCTTCACGTCACTGCTGCACGCAGATCTGTGCATGGGACAGATTTGTTGGAAACTACATGACATGTATACTTTATTTGATAGTAGCTCTAACGTGTAACGTAAACATTATTCGCCAGGCCAATACGTAAGGAAAAACTATTAAGTGAGTTTGAAGTATTTTGAATGGTCATAATATTTCAAACCATCATTTGTTTAGGCTACCCTACCATATATACCTAGCCTACGTTTGCATATAAGAATCGGACAGAATTTTGTTTCATCATTATAGATATGAAGGTTAATTTACTAGCGATTTGTACTAGAGGAATACCTCATAGTGAGATTCGAAAGGAACATTACCCTATATATTTTTGCTTGAGTAGATATATGTTGTGGGTGTGGGGTGTGGGGTGTGGGTTGTGGGGTGTGGGGTGTGGGGTGTGGTATGATACCATACTAGAACAATCAGCGGTAAAATGGATACAATGAAATGATCCCGAGAGCCCTTGTTATAGTTAGGCTACTTCTTGCAGGCTACGATTTGATCGTTACTGAGTCAATGGAAAATAGACACCAAGTTGTGCCATGGATAACACATTGAATATTACCGCCTAATGTAAGGTACTTTTTATATTTTTTTATTAAATTTTCAAGGGAAACCTTATGTGAAAAAATTCCAAATCGTGAGTGTCTTGTTACAGTTGATAGAACTGTTAATTGAAAATCAGTTAAATTATGCTCACTAAATGGGAAAAAATATCTGTTATTTATGTTAAGTAGATATACCTACGTTTAAGTTAATGGTTCCAATTGAATTTTTGTAGCCTATAATTTCAGGAGTTTTCACTGTTGTCATGACCAAATCCGGCTCAAGTTAACCTGATATTTGTTCGGATTATTCCCATACGGTGTAACCTCAGTACACAATCGTGGTGGTGAAAACCGTATATATAGTATGTGCTATTAATTTACTTGTAGATTTTACAACCGTCCATTCTACATGTAAGATAAACATAAAAACAAGAGAATAATATATATACGCTCTGACGCCCCTACCCCCCCCCCCACCTCCCACCTCTCCTAAGGATGATTCCATTTTTCAGATCTGAGCGAAACTGAATCTGCGCGCAATCGTGGCGCTTGACTGTTTTTATTTTGTTTTTTCATTTAAATTTGCAGATGGTCCAGACGATAAAGATATCTGGGCACGCTACCTGCGGAAAACATCGCCAGTGTGGACTGGGATCAGCGGTAGAGTGACGTTTACAGAGTCGACGGGCGCATGCGCGAACCCAACTGCTAGTACTATTATCAAACTAATTTGCCAGTTGATGTAAATATTTTGATGGGTACTCAGTCCTGATCTGGGGGGTAGGGGGAGGGGCGGAAGAGGATTCAATCAAGCAGGGGAGGCATGAACGTTGATGGACACTGGGCATACGACTTTGAATTAAGGGGCAAAACACAATGTTAAGAGCAAAATTTCAAACCAAAAAGATCCGCTGTTCATTCAATGGCCACAAATTCCAGTATTATAATGTACTTTTTTGCAACAAACGAGTGCCTTTTAATGAACATTTTCTTCAGTTTTCATCGATATGACACTCTTTAATGACCTTAACATCCATATTTATGTCATTTTGAAACGAAAGGGAACTTTAACTATACCTATACCTATACAGCCTATACAGGTTAAATTTGATATGTTATTATGTATAGCCCACATGTTATATGTGATGTTATTATACGTAACCTACACATGTTATATATGATATGTTATTATGTATAGCCTACATTTTATATGTTATATGTTATTATATATATCCTACAGGTTTATATGTAATATGTTATTATGCATAGTTTACATGTTATATTTGATATGTAATTATGCATAGCTATGTGATATGATATTATGCATAGCCGACAGGTTACATGAATATGATATTATGTATAGCGTACAGGTTACATTTAATATGTTATTTTACATAACCTGCATGTTGTATGTAATATCTTATTATGTATAGGTTTCATGTAGATCTGTTTTATGTATAGCCTACAGGGTATATAGGATATGTTCTGGAAAGCGATGTTATGGAAGCGATTAATTGCAGCAACTGAAAAGTTAACATACGCTTTTTTAATATATTGATAATTAATAATTAGTTTAATGATAACAATATTGATTACAATGTATCAAATTTATGCATATACTACTTATATATGAATACATATAAATACATATACATATACACACACAAATACTCACTCCTTTTCTTGAAATATTATAACGTCATTTAATTTACCTCGTCCAAATCCGAATCGTCCCCTTCTCGTCAAAGCCGTTTTGCCTAGCACGTGACGTCATTGTGCTTCGCCTAATCTTTTTTTATCTGATGTTAATGAAAACAGCGAACGTATAAGTTCGACGAGTAAGCAAAAATACAACCCCCCCCCCCAACAACAACAGACAAAAAAAAACAACAACACCCCTTCCCTGGTCATTGTTGCTAAAACAGAAGATCCGTAGATCACCTTTGTTCTAAAATTGCTAAAACTTTCAAACTAACTTAGACAAATTAAATGTCCCAGTGAGGAAAAAAATGCCTCCTGGGCGTACTAAGACGCCCCTTACATAACATTTTCATGAATTTAGCCCAACTCAATTTTGATGCAGTTTGCTCGAAATTTAATCCTTCCAATTCAAGCCCAACCCCCATTTCCAACCTTCTCGGCTTCGAAGCCAATTTATGCCGCTACGATAAAATAGTTAATCCTAAATAACTGAAAAATAAATAATAAATAAGAAGAAGAAGTATAAAATTGTAAATTAATTGAAAATGAACTAACCAGCGACAATTTGATCAAAGTTTTGAGCGATATCATAAGTATTAATGGTTGAGTAATCAATAGCGTGCATTATGTCACAATAGCAGGTGCTGGTGTTCTGCACATGCGCATACATATTTCAGGGCTGATCTGGGTAAAAGTTCTTGATTTCGTTATGAGTTGATAAGCCAATTGAGCCGTAAAAAAAAGACAAGGCAGTTTGTTATAAACAGGAAGCGTTTGTCATATATACGGTTGTCTGGATAACAGAAGAATAGCTGTTTTTTGACGAAATAAGGACAACGTTGGATAGTTAAAACAATTTTCAATGAGTCCGTCGTCTATGCTATGCATTGGAGTAATATAATTCGTATCTTTGCCATTGGAAATAAACAAGCTTATTATTCAAGATCAGACAAATTTACAAACAAACAAATATTTTATTGTAAATTATTTTTTCTCCATTTTTTTTTGCTTCTTTTCGGAAATAACTGTGACAGGAATAATAAGATAACTTTTCTTTCTTGGATTGAAAACCTAATCGTTTTGAAGTTTTCATTTTACTCTTTTTTTTACGGACGGAACACAATACCATTGTTATTGCGTATAACAGTGATACAATGGTCGAATCGGGTTGAAATATTCACATAGAAATTTATAGACATAGACGAACAGAAGTAGAAGCTTATCGCAAAACGAAAGCACATTAATATTACATCCTGACATACAGCTTCTGATTGCCAATAAATATGGCGAACGTTTACGCATTTTTCGCCACCTTATGTGCCAGTGCGGGAGAAATTTGCAGCCAATTTACTGTCAACTTCGAACATCATTTTGATGTTGTTGAGTAGATATTTTGTCAAATTATATTAGAGATTCTACATACTTTCGTTTTGAAAAAAAAGATAAACAATTTGAAGCTAGATATTGAACACAATTTTATAAATTAATTCATGTAGTAAAAAAAAAACTTTGTAAGTACGATGTGTGGGTTTTGGTTTTAAATTTTTTTGACGCTGTTATACTATTCGTCCAACCGGCTTGTTTTGAGGAAAACAAAATATCATGGATGCTTAGATGTTTTTATTTATGACGGTTCAAGAGAACATTAAGAGAGCTAGGAATGTTAAATGGTTAACGTGAATGCGATATTTGTAAGAAGACTTGGTTTAAAGCAACCGTAGATATGAATGTGCCACTAGATGTCGTCCCGGAGGAAGAAAATGGTGACGATAACGCCTCCATTTTGTCAGAGCAGCCTGCAGTGCTGGCGGAGAACACCACCGCACCGCCTATAAGTCACAATAAAATTCGCATTAACGTTGGAGGCATGCGACACGAGACTTATAAATCTACCCTTCAGAATATACCAGATACACGACTCTCTTGGCTGGCGTCTGCATCGACCACTAATAACGCTGCCTTTGATCCGATCGCTAAAGAGTTCTTTTTTGATCGGCATCCGATAATATTTAACGGCATCTTGAATTATTACAGAACTGGGAGACTCCATGCCCCAACTGACGTTTGTGGACCCGCTTTCGAAGAAGAGTTACAGTTTTGGGGGATCGACGAGAAGCAGATAGAACCTTGCTGTTGGTCAAACTATACGAAACACCGAGATGCACAAGAGACTCTGGCCAAGCTACAGGGCGACGCCGTCGATCAAAGCGACGACGAGGCAAATGACGACGTCG
>KN885488.1:36990-49467 GCA_000934455.1 Apostichopus parvimensis | reverse complement strand
ATATATATATATATAGATATATATATAGATATATATATATATGTGTGTGTGTGTGTGTAATACATTAAAAATTGGTTATATACTACAAATATATTATATACACTGCATTATGATGTGGGTTAATGTGTACGCCTATAATTCCAAGCGAATATCATACGCAGTAATTAATAAGGTGGGAGGATATGAGAAACCCGCCCCCCCCCCTTCCGCTCCAGCCAACATAGAGTCAATATTGGATTGATAACGCTAATTATTTCATACAAATGACAAACATGCCTTCATGGCTATCCCCAGTTTAATTCTTCCTGATGCATGCAAGTTCGACGGTCTAAACATATTTGTGCCCCCCCCCCCCCTCAAATAAAACAAAGGAAAATAAAATGACAACCAAATTTGGACGTCCATATAGAAAGTATCAAGGAAGTATCAAGTTATATGGTGGCATATGTCTTCGGTCATTCACAAATGCATAACAGATACAATGATGATTAAAATAGTCTTTGTTTAACTCACAAAGATACAAACTTCATGTACCTTGGAAATTGTCTCAATTGAATGACTAGAAAATGAAACCGTTTAAACTTTGTATTCGATTACTTTCGATATGTGGATTATAGGCTATGGCAAAGTAAACTCATTTTCACATGCTTATAGTTACTGTATAAACAACATAGAAGTTCAAGCTCCTCTTATAGCTACATACAAAATGAAAAGAAACTAGAGCCAATTATTTATAAATATATCGAATAAGTATACATATAAGTATATTTGCTTATGGTGGGCTCGAGCTGGTTGTATTGTTATAGAATTAACAGAAAATGCCTTACATGACAGCAATGATATTTACATGTATCTTCAATTTCACAAATATTATTATCGATTAAGTCTAAGATAATCTATTCGACGCCCACGTTATATGCAGTTCAAATATGATGATAATTGAAATGTATGCTAAAAGTACTTCACAGTTATATATGCTCATTTTTTTGTCAGGGGCGGATAAGGTGGGTGTTGGGGTGTATATGCCTACCCACAGCCTCCAGTTTCAACTCCCTAACACACACAAAACCATTTTACTCATATAGCAGCCCTTGCGTCTTGACCTAATTAAAGATCTAATCATATTTTAATAAGCCACAGAATTCATCATTTTGACGTCTGAATTAATTTATTATTTGTCATATGCGTGCGAGGGGTGGGGGAGGGGGAGGGTGAGTCGGATTAAACGACCACGGGGCTACATCCATCCTTTATCAATCTTGTGGCCACCCCTGTCTTTCACCGTGATGTCAGTCAAATCTGGTTGTGAACTGTAATATCATTCTAACAGAAATGTCTGTTTTATTTCATATTAACGATTAATATAAATACCTCTACTCTATTGCAGAAACACTTTAGAAATTTAACGGAACAATTCACATAATAACGATATCTTGTTATAAAGTTGATTAAAAGAGAATACAATTATCAGAATCCCTGCGGTATATTTAGATTTATTAGGTGGAAAAGAATAGGCTAGATCATTTTCATATTAATTATAAATAACCCGACAAAAAAAGAAGCAAAAAATCTTCACCAACGCATTTACATATCCGTTTTTTTTTACAGATTGAGAGAAACCAAATTCGTTCTGTTACGAATTGGGGGGGGGGGGGGGCCGGTAAATTAATACTGCCCTGTGATTCGAACAAGTTTGTCTCTTAGAGAGAGATTTTCATGTCACTATAAATATATGCAAACTACAGCAAATTGGAAAATTCATTATTTCAATCAAACATCTTTATTATTCGCAACTTGAAATGTTCAGCTAAAAATGAAACTGAATTATTATGAGATTATAGTTCAAGTAAACACGGAAACATCAACGCAATCAACGCAAAAAAAAAAACCTCACAAAGACACGAAACCGTACCACAGATCCTGTTAGGTAAACATATAGGACTATGTGAACTGCGAAGACCCCATGGAGGTTATTTACATGTTAAAGGTATACCTCTTGTAGGTTTGAAACGACAGGGTCCAAGTCCCCCCCCCCCACCCACTCCAAGCCCCATTCATAAACACCCAGCACTTTCTCTCATATATACGTAATTGCACAGACAGAGTAGCAATTATCTTTGCTACATAGTTGTGTTGATAAATTGCGGATCTCAACCTCTTAATTACTGCGTCGTTTATTCTTACAGGTAGACGAGAAATAAGCTTTAAACAATATAGTGTCCTTACCAACATATCCAGGTGTTTTAATCAACCTTGTAGGTTCTTATTTTTATAAACATTATCGATCAGTTTTAAAATACTTACTATAATTAAGGTATTGTTTCCATTGTTCAAATTTTATTGATAAGTTTCCAAGCAGCTTTCTATATAAAATTTCAATAAAAAGTAATTATTTCATTTTAGTACTCATTGATTTTTTTTTCTCATGCCAACCTTTCAACATGTGTATCGTTATGCAGTAAATGTAAAGTTATGGAACGCCAAATGCGACCACTGACAAAACTGACATCATTATGTTAATTCCAATAGTACAACTACGCATGCTCAGATCAGGATGGCATCATAACAATGAAGACAAATCCTAGAAAATCGCAGGCGTTCATACCGGAGGTTGCAATAACGGAGACATTTTTTGAAGAAAAAAATGGTGCATTTTGGCGGGAAAGTACGGAGTATGACAAACGAGTGGCAATATCTATGAAGCAAAAGCTCGTAAAACATCGCACCCCCCCCCTTCCGTTCCATTACTAAAAAACAATAAAGAGGAGTTATGCCTATTTTTATTCAAATTTAAGTATTGAGGGGTTAGGCAGAGAAGGGACAAGAAACTTCGCCCGTCCGTCTATTTATCCAAGAGCTTGAGGGAAACCTGCGAAATGTGCGTCTGATACAAAAGATACCACGACTGGTCATTCAAGGAAGGACACCTCCTCCCCACCCCCTCCTCCCCTCGCCCATCCCATCCAACCCACCGGATGAGTTGAGATAAGCACGCGATTTGTTTGTGTGTGGATGACTGACATTTACCCGAAAAAAAGAAAGCGTTGCAATAAGTTAGGCTATAGGACTATAGTTACCGCTTATAATAATCGTAGGAATGGTTTCCATAGGAACAACTTAAACATTACAATGGTTGGTCGATATCACCAAGACAGGATAGTTTATTGAAAGAATAGAACAAGGACACAGTTTAATGTACATTGTAATTTTATTACATATGTTCACAACAATTGGCATATTTTACAATCCCAGAAGAGAGAGAGAAAGAGAGAAAAACAAAAATATTAATAAATTGCAGCAACAAAAGAAAGAAAAAAATTACAAAAGTTTTTTCTTTTCTAAAGCCAAAATTATTGGAAGTTGTTGATAATGGAATTCGCTATGGAAACAAATATGAAAATAACAATGACAGCAATCCGAAAATAAAACAACACTGTGGTAGAAACAAGACACCTTTATTTTGGGGGTTAGTACAAAGTGACGTCAATCTGACGTCATTTACGTTGCATATAATATGGTATTTTTGTTTGATAAAACAGTTATTTACTTAATTATGTTTAAACTAGCCTTGACAACTTCGCTATCACTTCTACTGCATTACTGTTGTATTCTCTGTATTCGAATATTTCAGGTGATAAAATTATCACGGGACCAAACCTAAGTGTTTTTTTTTAACATTTTTTTGACAGCGCACTTCAAACACTTTTGGTGATTACAGGTCTGGCGGGATTGGGCGAAGTGTAGGTAGGGGGTGGAGGGAAGGGGGGGGGGGTAGGCATGGTGGTGAAACGAGGTCTGAGGTCTTTAATGAATATTCAGGAGTAATGTTTTCTGACCACCCAGTTGGGACAATTTTTCTATACTGCAGTGTCATGTCCTGCTTCAGAGCACTCGTATTTTCAGTATGAGCAATTATGAATATCATGTTTCTATCAGATCAAGGTTAGGAACTGTTTGTTCTGTCAATACCAGTGCTTTGAAGCATGATATTGAAGGACAGTTTAGAGAGGTATTAGCATTAGGAAATTGTCCCAACTGGCTGCTTCTAACTGCATCAAGAAACTTTCACGTAGGTCGTCAAGCCTGCCAATATTTTTCATGCATTTCATTAATGTGACAACAGCAGGCATACAATGGCTGACCAGATAGATAGATGCCAAAAAATATGAAACCATTTTGCATTTTCAAATCTCGAGTGACTTTTCAAGTTGTTTACGAAGATAAAGTAAGAAGTGTATATGTCGTAATCTCTATCTCAGATCGAGAATATTTTTTCTTATCAAAGTCACTGAAAAGAGTAGCTCCTGCTGCACCGTCTTGAAAATCTCTCAAAGGTTAACCCCCTCCCCCGCCCCCCGAAACTGGGTATATTATCAATCTCATTTAGGAAACGGCTTTGCACCATTAGTAGTAGCCAAACGAATGAGTGAATCAAATAATATTAAAACAAATGAATGGTTATGAATGTCTGTAAGCAACGAGGACAATTTAAGTGGGCAGAGTTTAATCCAAAAATTGTTTGGGTGAATGGTATTTGTGTTCAACAACTAAGCATATGCATTTTCAACATCATCTTCTTCCCAAACCACCCACTCCATGCATCGTCCTCCACCCCGAATCCCGTCCCCTCCCCCCACCCTACCCCTGCCACCCCCACACACATTCAGAGCAATCTCTCTCAAAAGAAATGCATGGGTAAACTTCTTTGTTTGTGTAACATTTAACACAGTGATAAGTGGTATATAACATGTCTTTAACAAGTACATTATACCATGTGGTCAGAAGGTACATTCCACTAAGTGTGACAGGCTCGTACGTTATACAATGTGGTCAGAAGGTACAGTTTTACTGTTAGCCATAAAGGTAACCTACCTCAACCACTTACTATGACTATCTGAAAGTGATCAATATTTCACTTATTACAATCAGGAGACTGAAAACATGTAGGTAAGTAAATTTATGGAAGTTAAAGGGCCTGACTTTTCTATCCTAGCAGGATTTTCTTCAGAGACTAACTTTTATTACCAACAGGTCAGAACATATCAAATGTGTTTCTTGACATTTCTAACCATGGTTATGGCCAAACTTAATTTAATAAAGGGAAGAACCCCTCCCCCTTCATAATTACTAGAATGGTAGGTAGTAGGTTAGGCCTAGTTAAATATACCATAAAAGTGTGTCATAGACTTACTGTAGGCTAACTCTATTCATGATTCCCATACTGTAGGATAAGTATTTATATAAATATGCAACAGTTACTTTCAACTTTTCAAGGTCTTTAATCGTTTCTTGTGACTATGAATTAAATCTAAGTTATACCAACGAAGCACCTCTGCAAACTGTGGGACAAGAAACAATCTACTTTAGTGGAACTAGATTAATAAACTTATCATCTATCACAACAGATGTCGTCTATTGGTCAACAGCCTCTTCAACAAAGAAACCCCCCCCCCAACAAAAGAAAAAAAAACTATATGATTATGCATGAGATAGAATTCAAAACTATATGATTATGCATGAGATAGAATGCAAAACTATATGATTATGCATGAGATAGAATGCAAAACTATGATTATGCATGATGAATGCAAAACTATATCATCATGCATGAGAAAGAATGCAAAACTATATAAATATGCATGAGATAGAATGCAAAACAATATGATCATGCATGAGAAAGAATGCAAAACTATATAATTATGCATGAGATAGAATGCAAAACTATTGGTCAAACGGTCCTGTCAACAATTGAAATAACAGAGGCACACTGCCAAACTATATGCATAGTGTAAATATAATTTAAATGTTGCCTTTTTTCATAATGATATTAAAAAGCTACTGAATAGTCAAGAAATATAAAGTGTGAAACTTTCACCGATAGGTGGAAGTCATTAAGACAAAACAGCAGGGATAAATCATTGTAACTTTTTTTTCCATCGCAAACTGGACTGCTCAACGGTGAGTCTTGCGATGGTCTCGTTTGATTGAAAAAAACATCGGTATTCTTTGCATTTTTTCTACACCCTTTCGTCCCTCCGAAAACCAACCCTAGGGTTGTACACCCATCCTTGGGTGTGTTGAAGCAAGAACAGGCATTGTGCAATAATTCTTATAGCCATCTGTCCAGTCTGTCTGAAATATTTGCAGCATTCCATCATTTCACGGTCTAGCATCAAAATAACCCGCATGCTCGGCCGTCGGCCATATTGGCAAAATGTGTTATTGCCAGTTTGCACCGACCTCTAAACTTACAAAATGAAATATTCAGTTAACAGAACCTCCCAAGTTTATGAATTTATCTACCACTTAACTACCAGTCAACAAAAAACCATTCACTGCTTAATAACAAACTTACATAATACATTACATATTTAAATTATCACCTGAAAGAGTAGCTTTGTATTTTTGTGTGTTTTTTTAGGGGAAAAAAAACATAGTGAAATATAAAGAGTAACCTCTGTTTCTTTGGTCATAAATGCGTTGAATCCATGTTGATAATATTCTGCTCCAGGAATTTCTCCGTAGCGTCACCTCCCGATTCGGAGAGCTCGCTAGTGATGGATAAAGTGTCCGCCTCTTTCAGGGTACCTACGGAGGATACAGATGATAGGGAGGAAGTGTCAAAGTCCTCCGATGAACTATCACCTTCTCCCGGGTTTCCGGAGTCTGAAAGCGTCTCCGTATTGCTCACCATAGTCTGTGTGTTGGTGGTGGGATCCACCCTGGTATCACCTGCTAATTTCTGTTCCGTTGTCTTTGGTCCTGAAGTTTTACTATCGATTGAGTCTACCATTGTTCTACTACTACTACTACCACCACTACTACCCATCGACCAGGAGCCATGGTTATTGTTTTTGTTTGCACTCTCTGCTTCAGAGATTGCACCGGTAGCCGTCTCCTGTTTCTCATCTCTCAGTTCACTTCCTCCTCCTTGTGCCACAATGTCTTGCATCCCACCTCCCCCACCTCTCGTCCCACCGCTGCCACCGCTCTCGTCTCTTGTGTCTACTTCATCTACCGGATTTGGTCTACTTGCCTTGGCACTATTGTCTCCCTGAGCTTCTACGGAAGTCTGTACCTTCTCCGATATAACGACTGCACCTTCCTGAGGCTCGGGATCGGGACTCTTTATCTCCACTTTGTTTGAAATTCCCAGTGTAGGGGAACTCAAGATGACAGTTCTGTTGTGAAGTTGACTAGTTTGCTCGATACTACTAGAATCGTCACTCTGGGCGGACTGGGGCGAAGAGGGTCCACTGACCACTGACTTGGCGACTGATTTGGTGATTCTTAACAGCTCTCTCAGTCCCTGGTTCTCATATTCCAATTTGGAGACCATTTCCTCCATCTGAAAGCAGTAAGACTCGTCACTGGTGGCCGCCCTTTGCATGACTGCTGCCATCTCTAGGATTTTCTGAATGTACTGCGATGACTCCTATGAAAGGAAGAAAACATATTTATGCATATTGTGTATATCTATCTACATATATATAGATAGATAAAGATGTACATATATATATGATGAATGTGTAGCAAGTGGTATGACAGATATAAATTAAGTTAATAAAGATCAACACACCAGAAAAATTCCCGACCGGGTTCGTCCGTTTGGGATTCATCAGGCGAATTTAGGAATCAAACCCCCGGACCTCTGTGTCACAGACCAAAGTCTGTACCACTCGTCAACAGTGATTGTACGGGTGTGTGAATGCGTATAAAGTGGCTTTGTATAACACGCCCTCACCACCAGTTTTGGCAAAGAATGAGAATAAAATTTAAGACAAATACCCCTAGAGGGTGTACAAACTTTTGGGAAATAGAACTGAATCGTCTGTGCTATTATACATACACAATGAAACACCCATCAATACTGCATCTCTCTGACCAAATCATGGTCCAATTTGTTTAGCAAATTGAGAGAATAATGAAATCAATTTTCTACTTCTTGCCAGCAGAGTATAAATCAACGAATCATCATAAAAGCTACAAATATGCATTTGGGAAGTTCTACTTTATTTTGCTAATTACTATATTTCTATGTTATCGACACTGCTCATGTCTCAGAGCATTATTCTTTGAAGTGCAAAGTTACTTTCCAGAAGCCGACAACATATTCCTGTTTGAGATTGTCCAGATGATTTCCACATATAAATTAATAATCATATAAAAAAGAAAACTGCCATTTGTATTTTGAATTGAAGAGTACGAATTATGAACTACCTGCATAGCTTCAATTTTGGGGAGTTCTGAAGGAGGCGTCCTTGTAGTTTGATCAAAGTCAATCTTGTCTTTAGTAATATTTAGCTTTTTTCTTAAAACTACTGGAAAACTTGGAAACCAAATTGTTAACAGAGTCCAGTCAATACCACAAAAGCATTGTATATCTTTTCTGTGCTTCGACTTCAAAGGATTCAAATTTCTTTTCGAGCACATGAATTTTAATCTCACACAGAGATCGTCTACAATTATTGACAGAGAACAGTAAAATGTGTAAAAGTAAGTTGGCCTGATGTACGATCCTAGCAGGATCTTCTTCAAAGGCTAAATGACAAGTAACAGTAACAGAAGGGACAAAAACACACACAGCAAACAGACAGGTTAATGAGCATGGTGAACACAAAGAGATGGATGTAAGGGGATTAGTAGACAAGAAATTGAGGGAAGAAAAAAAAAACAGTAAAATGTGACGGTTTACCTGTGTTTCGTGTGAATGTTTCTCTAATAGATCCTGCTCTGATTTATGTGCTGATCTGATTCTGGTAATCTGTTCTCTGTAGCTGCTCATGATCAGATCGAGAGCGGCTTGGTGCTGTTTGAGCGACGCTACCAGCTCCGCGTTCTCTTCCTGAAGTTGTCGGATTTGACGGTTCTCGCGTTGTATTCCCAGGATGAGCGCCGTCCTGGGCCGATGTCTTGCTATATTATTCATTTCTTCAATTTCTTCTTGAAACTGAAAAGAGAAAAAGTCTCAATCGAGTTTCTCTGCGAGTTTGTCCATGTAGCCTCTCAAACCAGAACAGAGCGATAGTTCGTAGCATACTAACTCGCAGAATACATTTCAAATCATTGCAAAGTTGAGCTTTTTTTATATCACCTGTGATGGTCACTCAGCATTTTTATGACTGATATAACATCGACCATTTGGTCAACCCCTATATAGATATCGTCTTTTGTTGCTAAAATACCATTTAAATAACGCGAGCCAAAATTTTATATCTCACTTCTACTTTCGACCAACTCTTCTGCTGTTTAAGATGCACCATGTTTCATGTCCTGTTAGAGTAATAGAAGACAAACTCAAACCAATGTCATTAATCTTTCAAAATTTCAATTTCCATTCTTGATAATTTTTTATACCTCTACACCAAAATAAAGCCAGCTGTCTTGTAGGCTAAGTAGCTTGTACTTCCCGAGTATAACAGCCTTGTTTTCAACACCAAAGATTTGATTAACCGACTTGAAAGTCCTGAATGTTGACTAGAACCGACCAAACTCGATAGGATTAATTAGGCTGAAAGCAATTTTGGGCAAAAATAATTCAGTACATTTCTGGGCAACATATGTTAGAATATTACCAGTCATTAGGCTTGGTAAATGGGAAGGTGCAATAGTAGAGTCGGGACAGGTAAGAGAGGGGTGCAGTAAATTGTATCGTTCAACCAGTGACTCTTTTAAGAGTTTGTTAAATGTTTCTTAGGGTGAGAATGATAGTTGCAAGTTTGGTTGACAAATTTCACACTATTTGATGACTTGTTACGGTATTTGGTCCAATTGGTTAATGGTTAATCTGGTTTTGCACTGCCAGAGTGTCATGCACCTACTGATTTTTACAGGATTTGTTATTTTGTTTTAATGTTTGGAATTATTTTTGTAGATTTTACAAACTATATTCAATATTAACACTACTGTCGCACTGATCATCGGCATGCATTATCGGTATTGGCCAATGTCACCGAGATCGGTCTGAAACTGCTATCAGTAAATTTACCATCATTTGCTGATAGTTCCAAACCAATAATGCTTCTTTGAAACAACCATGCTTTTGTAAGCATTAAGTTGAAACTATTTTGGTCTAGAAGCGAATCACCAGTCTCTAGCATTTCGACAGGATCTACTCACAATTCGGGACTCCGATATTTAACCTAGTAAAGCCAGTATTGTATTTTGAACTGCGTTCTTGACCATAGGCCAATGTAACAGAAGCCTATAACCCCTACACAGCAACACGATAGCATCATTTTGTGCTAGCCATACCCCTGTTAACAGCAGATTACAGTGCCCAGGAGGGCACTAACAATGGAACATGAACAGTTATTATTGTACCTATGTCAGGAATTCTATTCTATTATTCAGCCCTATTGTTTGTTAAGGTTAACAATGCACAGAATAATGTAGTGTTCTGCTTCTAATTTTCTGTGTAAAAGTAAGATGGCCTGACATTTCAATCCTAGCAGGATCTTCTTCAAAGGCTAAATGACAAGTAACAGTAACAGAAGAGACATAAATAAAAATGCTCCTTTGTTTTCACCATGCTCATTAACCTGTCTGTATTCTGTGCATGTTTTTGTCCCGTCTGTTACTGTTACTTGTCATTCAGCCTCTGAAGAAGATCCTGCTAAGATCGAAACTTCAGGCCAACTTACTTTTACACATTCTCCTACACAGGCTATCTAGTGGATAAGCAGTTTGCTAACAGTTTTATTTTATTCTAATTTTCTGTAGCAGTTTTGGAGGCTCTGATCTCTCATAAACTTCTGCCGTTCCTGTGTACGACGAAGTCTATATATTTTTACATTTCTATAGCAACTTGAACATTTTACATGGCATTTTACAAAGTGATACCGGATACATCTTTGCCCTGCAATGGATTGCAATGTATTGTTACTGTACCTCTGTCATGGTCTCTATTCTCTTATTCAATCCTGTCGTCTGTTGTATAAGGGCGTCCGCAGCAGTGTCGTGGCTCCTCAACCTCTCCACCAGACGCTTGGCGTCGGCTAATACTTGCTCGATGGAAATGCTCATCTTACATGCTCTGATGGATCGAAACGAGAAGAAAGAATTTTACACTTACGTGCTGCAATTCAACTTCATCACCATGCGGTACATCTCATATCGTACGACTGGACGTGATACGCTAATGTGAAGTTGTGAACCTTGTTTGGTATCAAGACCCTTCACCAAAAACTGTCCAAGAATGCACCCTTCCCCAACCAATCACAGTTTTGTCCCAGTCATACCTGGATTATACTTTCAACTAACAACAAGTGGCATACAGTATGTAGTATCGGGCCACCGAGAACAAACCTAACAACTCGGTAAATTGCATTTCTCGGTCTGCCTTGGAATGTTCTATGTAGCATGCTTGACCTTATATTGAATGAATAAATATAACATGCAAATTAAGATATTAACATACGAATAGTGAAAGAGCCTTATTGATGCAAACCATACACTCGACAGCATAATATACAGTTCGTTTATGATAGTTTGCCATCTAGTGATACTCTTTCAGCGTAGTGAAGATGTTACTTTGTAATTAAGTACAATCATCTATTATCCAAATTCAACTCTTACTTACTCTTTAAGTTCAAATCCAGCAATTAGGTTAGGATTATTGATTGTATCGCCTAAAAAGAAGCATGAGTTTGTATTATTGATACCCATCAGCAAGAAGAGCACCGAAGCCTACTCCATGAAAAATTCTCAAATATTAGAAAGTTTCATCCATTTCTAACATTTCAAGAGCTCTGCATTTTGAGATGGGTCAAAAACCTTTGAATCATTTTTACCAAGCGAACGCAATTCACACGTACAGTATATCTGCATACCTAAATAGTTCAAGAAGACCTCTGAAGTAACAACTATATATATGAAGTTGAGTTTCATTTCGTTGATCTTTAAGTGATTTTGGGGGATTAATATACTGCAGTAGATTATGCATTAATGTAATACCTCTCTTTAGTGTAATGGTCCAACACGGTCGTACTTTACATGTGCCAAATTCAACATATAACTGATATTTAAAGATTATCCAAAGGTTCTCAAACAGACTGACAGACAAACCAACTAACACAGCCATGGGCGTCAATCCAGGGGGGGACGGGGGTACACGTCCCCCCCACATTTCGATGGGTGGGGGACACAATATCAAATGTCCCCCCCACAAATTTGGAAAAAGAGTAGTGTCGTGGCTCTATTTGGTTAGAGCTTACACATCTTAGGATTCATATCATCGAATATCACTCAGTGTTGCTGAATGGAGAATTCCACCCAGATCTCGTAAGTTGGTACCCTGAGCTCTCTGACAATCTTAAGCTTAGTCTGCCTTTCTTTCGAGGCCAGTTCCAGTCGTCGGTTGAAGGGTATAGACAAATATTCAAGTTGATGAATCCAGCGGTACGGGCTATGTTTGGTGAAGTCGAAGCTCTCTTGCGGTTGCTCCTCGTCTCCTCCGCCAGTTCGACGGAAGCCGAG
>KN885488.1:14016-24472 GCA_000934455.1 Apostichopus parvimensis | reverse complement strand
CTTTAGAAAAAGTGAGAAAATATTGAAAATTTGAAGCAAAGTCATGACTAAGATCTCGCTTATTTTAACCTTCGTTGATAAACTTATCTAGAAGCATGTTGCCTTGGTTTGTACAATAATTGAAATCGAATCGAATCAGTGCTCGACAGGTTTTGGTATAAAATATATTTCGTCAAACACACAAAAGAAAAAGTCCTAGAATTGATCCAAATCTTTGTTGAGCTTCACTCTATTGTCTGCTATATTTGGATTGGGTACAACTTCAGCCTTATCTAAAGTGGTGTACAGTCTACAAGACAAATATTTGATCTCAAGTGGTATAAAATGTACAACATAAATATACCAATAACTTTGGTGTTCATTTATTTGTATTATATTCAACATTAAAGGGTATAGTACGCGGTTGGCGTAAGCAAATCTCCCCGAGGCCTTGAAATATCAACAACAAAAATACTAGTAGAATAAAATAATGTTCACGTAATCAAATAATATAGAATAATTATAATAGGCGTAATGTTTTTATTATTCATCCCATAATTGAAGAAGGAAACTGGAAGCAAATTTTGAAAGAAATAGTTAAACCATCTTTACCAATGTGATTCTATCACACCACTCATGCTTGTCGTGTTTTGTCTTGTTTGTGAAGTTTTCGTTTATCAATAATTTAAAAGCGACAAGCAGAAAATAAATGTTTCCGTTTCCGAGCGATAAATGTTATAGTTTTTATTTTATTTGTATGAACTGAAATTTTGTATATATTGCTTTAATATTGTATTTTATTACTCCTTTTTTAATATAAATAATGTTATATTTATACTGGAATAAATAGATCGAAATTGAAATCAATAAAATGAAATGAATATATTGTAGTGATTTAAATGTTACGAAATATGTAGAAAATGTTTATTTCAATTGGAGGTTTTAGAAATATTATATAAATCAAGTTTTGTAAAAACGTCTTCTTTCAATGAAATGAACACTTGTTCGAAGAGTTAGTTGTGTTCATGGCAAACTTCTAAGACATATTTTAAACTCTGAAAAGGGGATTTGATTTTATATTATTTTCAGTAATCGTGTGCATGGGGTTATTGTGAACCACACACGGGACGATAATAGCAATTGTGAAGTTAAATGCGAACAGTTATTGCCATTAGACCTTTAAAGTATATAAAATATTACTGTAAACAGATTTTAATTCAAAAAGTATTGACATTCCAAGTTTAGGCATGGAGTCCAAGGTCTATGTACCTAACTGAGCCTTTGTAGTGTACTCTTGTGGGCAGAAGGGGGAGGGGCCCGGGTTGGGTGCAGAATGTGAGGTGGGTTCATGCGGGGACAGGTCTCCCACTAAATAGTATACAGGGAAATCATTTTAAACGGCTTTGTAATAAGAACATTGCAATATGATAAATACAAATTTAATGCCTTTCTTACAAGTTCTCGAAATTACCCCCCCCCCCCTCCGCAAAAAAAAGAAGTTTTTTACGCAATAAACGAAACCTGTTGGTATTTCGAGACTCTTTTACGCATCCAGTCTCGTCTTTGTTGGTTAGTGTCGACAAGTGGTTTGTTTGTCACATGTAGAATGAATCACTACACCTCTTATCCAAGAAAGAGCAAAAGGACTAGAGGTGATATTTGGGAAGATGAAGAGAGCTACTTTGGTGATGAAGATGGATCAAAAACAAGATGTCAGTCTTCATCATCTAATTCTGGGAAAGATTTCAATACTGAGAAGATGGGTGGTCAGTTCATTAAACCAGATTTAGAAAAGAAAAAGGAAAAGAGATTTAATCACTTCATCAGACTCTGAGACAAAGAAGTGATGAGAGGAAGATATTTAAAGGTTGTTATAGTAAAGAGTCTCAAGGTGGGGGGGGGGGGGGGGGGGTGCTGGTATCGGAGGTTTTGAAGTAACGCTTATTGTAGTAAAAATGCAACTGTTTACTTTCAAATATTAGGACTTATTGCAAAATACAACTTTCAGTTTATTTTCCGGACGTCAAAATTGCCAGCCATTAATTTTCTCATGGTTAATACCACTCTATACTGTCCTCAAAAATCATGCTTTAAAGCACTCGTACTTACAGTACAAACAGTTCCTAAACTTTATCTGATAGAAATATGATATTCATACTGCGCATACTGTCAGTACGTTTGCTCTAGGGGAAAGCGGAACATGAAAGTATAACAATTAAAACATGAATATAGATTGACTCGAATTATTGTTATAATGTTTCCGACAATGCAATATGTTGTCTCAAAATGAATAACCTATAAGTTGAAAATAACCTTTTTAATGACTTAGGCCGAGTTATTATATAAAAAAGTACGTTAGGCAGTACCATGATACATATACAATAAGTGTGCTGTAACCTTTTTACTGATGTTGTCTTTCATGTAAAAACCTCGTCAAGGTCTTTAAAACTAATTTTACAATGCTTTTTTGGATACTTTAACCAAACAATGTCTCCCTAAATGTACTAATAACATTTAAAAAGAGCAAAACGTATAGGAAATTGTTTCCATTTCTAGAAAATGTGACTATTTTGAACACAAATTAAATATACGTTATTCCTGCGATGGTACTGTGCTACTACGACAAAATTAAGGAAGTATATGCTTAACTCGAGTTTAATCAGAAATATACAATATATAGACTACTGTTATAACTGTTAATTCATGGTTATTTTAAAGTGAGATAACTAAAGGTGAAAAGTGTGTTACAAGAACTCTCAACCAAAGACCCTTTATCAAAGGTATGTGATGATGTCAAATTAAATTTTATTGTCGGGTTGAAGACGGCATACACACCCCGAGTGCCCCGCATGATGTCGAGAGCCGGACCGGGTGTCCGAGACACTTTGGTCCCTTGTTTTGCACAATTCACTCTCCTATATACTTCCCCGGACCCCCCTCCCCCAAAAATGATCCGGGGGTCCCAGGACTGTAGCCCTGACATCCGCCATCTCTCCCCGCTCTTGCGATTAGAGGCACGGATGGCCGTGAATCAAGATTCAAGATTTTATTTCTACTTTTTCTTATATTATAAGAAAGACAAAAATATCAGAATGATTACAAATTGATACGAACAAAGAACAAACTTATAGAAATGAAGAAACAAAGAACTTAAGTTTCTGAACAGAAGGCAGAAGGGGTCTAAGATCAAAGCAGGGTTACCGCTATGAAAGAACAAAAGGAAACAAATGAATAACAAGAATAAACTAACATGAAAAAAATTAAATAATCATTCCCTGCATTGCTCTCTCTATTTGTCCGTTTTGTGTATAGCCATATTTTTGGGATGAGTACATTGACTACAGAACAACGACTTTACCTGGAAAGCAAATGTCTCTATTTGTTTAATGCTATAGTTTGGTCTTGTGCCAACCTAAACAGCTTTTACAAAAGTACAAATATATGTAACACATTCTGCCCGAAGACTTATATAACTCTTTGAGACAAAAATTTTCTAACCGTCTTTATCCTGAATCCCAACGCTTATATGTTTAAAAACACTTTTTTATAATTTCAGTTTCTGAAAAATTGACATTTCTGTTGTAATAATTTTGAGGGGGCTAATGTAGACAAGTAGTGTAAAAACTGTTTTATATTTTTTTTATCATAGAAATAACAACTCAGAGAGAATTCTTTAAATATTTTGTGAGATAATGAATGTAAACAAAAGACTGATAATAGGAGTATAGAAATAGGTTAAACAAAGAAAGGGTAAACAAAGACGGTAAACAAAGAAAGTCAACAAGTTAGATGTCGATAAAGGTGGCATACTCCTATTAGAGTCTATATCCATCCGCTCGATTGTTCTCCTTCAGGAAAAATGCCAAAAAGCAGCAGGAGAACATCTTTTTTGACCTGTTATCAATCATGAATTACTTTTTTTGTGGCTTGCATGTTGCAGAGCATGAATGGAAGTACATGTGGTGAGAAAATTCGGTCAATTGAGGCAATTTTAGACCCCTTTAGGCCTCCAAGGAGCAGCGTACACAAATTGTTTACTACTGAGTGAAAGAGGTTTGTTTACAAGTGACGAAAACTTCCGACTCGGATAGCAAAAAATCTACATGGTCATGTCATGATACCAAAAATTGTTGGTGCTATGAAAGGCCAACTTGTTAGCTATCCGGTTATGGGTAGCGTTTAGCTAGTGAAAACTTCTATCTAGACTTAGAGACCACATTACTGTTGTAATTTAGTGTGTAAGTCAATGGGGCTTTTAATGGGCGTATGCTACCTTAATCGAAAACCATGTTCTTTTTGAGTCATAGCAAGTAGCCTTCTATGACATTAAAAATGGTCACACATTGAAATCATACTATTTCCTTATTCATGCATTATAGGTTAATATACTGATGAAATAAGCAAAAGTAATGTTTGTATTTAAGCAACACCTGATAAGTTCTGCATAAGTGACGTAACTTAAGTATTATTACAGATCGAAAGCTGAATTATCCAATAGACGCATAAGGCAAGTATGGAACTCATTGCCAAGGGACCAAAACGCCAAGAGACCCCCCGTGTAAACACTTCTAAGCAAGATATACATAGCCTAATTTTGATTTTCGGATTGTGACTGCAAGACTCAATAAGGGGCAGGAAGGTGGCGAAAATAAAAAATAAAACCGGATGGTTTTGATCCGGAACTGACAACGACCCAGAAAGGGCAAAGGAGGGGTACCTGCTAACTAAGACCGTTCTATAAGGGGCATGGAATTTGAATAAAACATTTTTCATCTCTACATACATGTTAGGTGCATAAGGAAATGCCAAAGTTTACGATTTTATTGTTATAGTTGTTATAGGGGTGTAAATAGGGTCACTTATGAAGGGCAGCTGGAGGGTACTGGTATTTCCTGATTGACGTTTGTTCCGTATAGCTCTCCGTATACCAGTGGTTACGCTATTATTCAACAAACTTGTTTTTTTTTTGGGGGGGGGGGGGGGGTTCAATGGAAAGGAAGCCTAAAACAGTATACAATGGTCTTCGTCTACGGGTCTTTTGTCACAATTTGAATAAAGAACGTGTTTTTGATTTTTTTTTCTGTTCCATACTGTGAGATTTCTCTTAGCTTTTTCCCCTTCTTAATCTAAGAAATACTTTGATTTGAATATAATGGTTATTATTTCTGCTGTTTATACTTACACATCGAAGCAAACAAGGTAAGGAATATCCTATAGTTATCAAGGCGTGGGGAACACGCATGCTTTATAACGTTAGTTTATGATGACTAGTGTATACGTTGTGATTGTGCATAGCCACATAAAACTCCATCTACTGTTAAGAAATGATTTACTTTATTGACTTTTCTTAAAATCTACTTTGGTGTCATTTAATTTGTTTTTAGTTTTAACCTCATTAGATCATAAATGATGAAACAAAGGTATAGCGATCAAACGATATGGCTAGATTACATCATGATTTATAATTAACATACTAAATTAGTATACGGTACAAGGAGACAGGAGCTAAGAAGCACATTGTTACGAACAGGCCCACACCCCCCCCCTTTCACCCTCCCCTCCCCCTTTTACAGTGGCAAAGAATGAAGAGGAAGAAACACAAAGACTCCAAAATTCTATCCAACATATTACATTGGAAGGAGGATTGATTGAGGAGGGAACATCCATGGGGGGGGGGGGAGGGGGGAGGTGGAGATCGTCCCAATGGTTGGGGGATGTATAGGCCTATATTAAAAGTGGAGAGTTGGAGTGAAACAAAATTACATGTAGGAGTATTCTTAACATTTTCGTCTTTTCCCTATTTATTTAGGGTGTACGGGGTAAAAAAATATGTAATTTTAACTTGGTTGGTATTTTTTTTAGAGTGTTTCTCCACTTTCGTTTTCCTTCCATTTTCGTATTGTTTTGTTTGTTTGTTTGTATGTGTGTGTGTATGTGTGTGTTTTCCTGTTCGAATTCTACGATTTGTAGTTTCATATAACTATGTATGTGTATTTATAAAGTACACTTAAAAAGCTTCATCGCAGACTTAAGACACGTCCTACATTCTTAATATAAAATTTTCAACATGTAGTTCCGCCTTCTTGAGGTACAATTTTCTTTATTTCGTAATCCCAGAAGTTCATTTGGACAAAGGTGTACACTCAAGAAACTCTATAACAATCATGAAGGAACAACAAACCGCAAATGTCGCTCTCATATAGTAAACAACAATCGCGGCAGAACTTTCCAAGAAATTTTTGTTTTCGTAAGGAAACTAAGAAAAAAGACGATCGCCAAAAGTCTTCATTATAGGTCATTATAATGATTGTATTAGTGTTTACTGTAACACGAATTGAGTAAGGGAAAACAATAGATTGGTTCCTTAATGAGAATCAGTCTAAATGGCTCCTTGGGTTGTCATTTATTGTTATCTCTATTGTATTGTTATGGTTGTGGTGTTGTTGTTGAGGAGTGCTCCACCCTTTCGACAATAGGATTAGCCACCAGTGGGAGGGGTGGGCTATCGGGCGAGGTGTAGGATTATTGATTGCAAATCCATTGGTTTTTGTCTCTTGTTACGTCAATCATTATGGCAAACGGTTTACAAATCCATGGATGATATCAAGAAAGTTAAAGGTTTATGTATAGGAAGGACATTAGTTTGAACACACTAAATGGGTTAATGGAACAAGTTTTTTTTAAAGATGGTTTTTGTAGTTTAATAATATTGATAAAAAAAGGACACACGCGTAGACATTTCTCGTCAAGTGGAGGCCATCGAGTGAAGTTTATTGAATACTTTAATAAGTCTATTCAACTTCAACATTTTGTCGCCCAGACAAGTTTTTTCATATATTTTTTGAAGAAGATCCTGCTAGGATCGAAACATCAGACCCTCTAACCTATAATTTTACCTACACACATGCTTTTGCAATAGATAAGAAGTTTGTTGTCTCTCTACCACTTTGTTTCTTACTTTTTATGTAAGTATTAATTTAATCACATTTGTAACAAAATTGGGAATTTTCAAGCCAACTTTAACTCGATGATTTTTAAGGCGCCTTGAGCAGTGGCGTAGGAAGGTACTTTTGAGTGGGGGGGGGGGCTGAAAACTGATAGCCGGCCTGGGGGAGGGGTCTAAGGGGAGGGGGTGTCCCCCTTTTTTTGCATTTCCAGGTGGCCTCAGATGCAGTTTGGTGCAATATAGCACACTTCAACACCCACTCCATTTTGTAAATAATTTTGCATTTTCACCTGGCCTTAGATGCAATTTGGTGCTCCAAATGAGATTTTTTTCTCATTTGGAAATGAAAAAGGGGTTTTCTGACTTGCGAAGCGGGGGGGCGGAATGATACTTCCGCCCCACCATATTTTTCACTGGGGGGGGGTGGCTGGCGCCCCCAGCCCCCCGGTTCCTACGCCCTTGGCCTTGAGTATTCAAGCTGATGGTATGAAATTGTTTTGAGATTCATAGCGTTGGCTAATATCAACAAAATGATCAAATTCGACCCAAAATTGGTGTTTAAACAACATTGGGTGAAAATTGGTGTTATCTAACATAAAACATAGTTTTAACGTCTTTATCTACCTTCTGATTACCAATTTTGGTTACCATTATTTTTTATTACATGTTCGGTAATTGATAATTTATATGACACGATTAGAAAAATAAGTAATAGAAAATATTAATATATATACCACTTATATCCTTTTGTTATATTATTTACTTTCACATGGGTTTCGACAAAAAAGTTGTTATCTCTTCTCATTCCCTTTCGGTCTGATCAATGGCTTGGAAAGTTTTCGTAACCAGAGGGGTCGAGAGGATCACCGGGGCCCGGTGACAATCATATCACTGGGCCACCTTCTTGCACTCTTCATATTTCGTTAAATGAAGAAGAAAATGTAATATTCTCTATCTCATATTTTCCCGGGACCCCTTCATTGGTTTCAAAAGGCCGCCCTCATACTTCCCCAAACACCTTAGTTGACTCAGGGCCCTTGAGACTGTAGCCTCCTGACTACCCCATCTCGTCTGGCCCGGCCCTAGGATATGAGATATTGTCTCATGGGAGTCGGCTTCAACAACCCCATGGGGAACACTCATCCTTTTCAAACTCTTTCGTCCGCCCTGGGTTGTCATTAATGGTTGGCGAAGAATATAGGTGTTCGGGGTTCCGAAGTAGTGTGTCCCTTTAAATAAATAGTTAAGGAGAAAGAGACAACGAAAAATAAAAAGAACAACTTGAACTCGCGAGACAGTCTGGAGCCAGTGCCTGTGATTACACAATTACGTAAGAAGAGACAGTGCATGTTGTAAGGACATCAGACCAAAACAAACCAAGACCACAGATACCAACTTTACCAGACTAAGAAGAAAGCTTTCAACTATAGTATTAATATCTGTGACAAATAGCGGCTCTCGCACCTGTTCTAAATAACTAACATTGCTAAAGGTACTATCCTAGCTGTCCTTACAGTTGCAAAATAATTTCTATACATTCAGGAATGTTAGACGATCAAGATGAATGGGAATGTGTCGAGATCGGAAGAACAATGATTGTTAATGTGCGAGCATTAATGACGTAATATAACGTATTATGTAGATAGAACATGACGTCAATGTCTCAACTATCCTCTTATCAACCCCCAGTCCACTGAAAGGCACGTCAATCGATTGACCGAATAACCGAAACTTCATGGGACAATCAAAGATATATATTTTTTTTTCAATAAAAGTGAATCAAAATGGAATTCCAATAGTGACACATCCGTCATACTAATATGAAATCATTCTTTCATTTTGCGAAACAGAAATGGAGTGTTCAATCTTAGAAGAACACATTTTAGGGCCGATCCTTAAAGATTTCATAGTGGCATACTGTCGATCAGCACACAGTTCTTTTGTAAACTCAATTGATAAAATTATGATGAACCCAAGGGTACATTTGCTTTTACGAGGAATGGGTGATGAAGGGCAGAAGGGGTGGGGGGGGGGGGCTGGCTATTGGACCAATAAAGCAGATATATTATATATGTAGTGATGAAATATCTATACGTGTATAACAATAAACCGTGTGGCGAGGAAAAGGATACGTAGAGGGAGGGGATACGGTTGTCTCGGATAGTGCGTGTTGCGTGACGACCCGAACACCATTGTTTGGAGGTTTCTCAAGTCAGAAGTATAACCGTGAAGAAAAAATGTCGCAAGGCGTGCGAATTGATTTATCTATTTTGCGAAATATCATTTTTTCCCCATAACAATATCTAGCGTAATACCAGCAACCGCCATCTGAGGAAATAATAAATAGCTAGCTAACGTCGGGTAGTGAAGGTGCGGAGGGGTGGGGGGCATTACATCATATTAACTTCACGCATTTTCAACAGTACAGACGTGATATCGTCCATGAAATTTTTTAACTTGTATTAATTGTTCAGTTCAGTTAAGTTCAGTTAATATATTTCGCATATACATAGACATACAAAAACAGTGCAGTAATGGTATATACAGGATACTAGAAAAAACATAAAATGTTTATCAAAGCTAGTAACCCTAAAGATAAAGAAAGAAAATAACAGAACAAAGTAAGAAAGAAAAACAAAACGTACAAAACAAAATTGATTGGGCTGGGTATCCCGTTGTACCTTTAAGTAAGGTACCTTATACAGACAAAAGTCCACGGAGAACCCCCCACCCCCACCCCGCCCTTCGCAACCCTACGTCTGCCAAGAATCGACACCTTTAGAAAGTCTTGTGTTTGTATTGTTTAAAATGTACACAACATTGGAGGCATGCTTTGTTTTTTTCTCCATCAGTTTATTGTCAGTGTTTTCATATCCAGAGTAAACAAAGAAGGGGATTGTAAGCTTAAACCACAAACTTAAAACAGAAATTAAGAAACAGCAAAAATAAATAGAAAATAAAAAATATATAAAAAAGAAGAAGCTTAGTTGCTGTAATATTCTTTTAGATAAGAGTCGATCATTTTCGACTAGTTAGGAAAATATTATGCAAGGTATAAAAAAAAACGTAATCGACTTGTGATGAAAAAATTCCAGGAATCCTTTTGTTCTGTTCTTAATCTATGTAATACAATAAATATGCTATGCGTGTATATTTTCCTTTGTTCAATTTCAAAAGGACGGTGTCACTTTCGATCAATGTATAAAAGGAAAAAAAAAGCGGATTTGCCTCCCGTATCCCGCAGTCTTAAGTAAAGAGGGGGAGAGAGATTCGATACAGTGTTCGGAAGCAGTGGCGGAGATTTCTTGTCAGAAGTGGGGGGGGGGGGGGGGTTGCAGGCCATTGATGAAATTAAAAGTCATAACTGCTAGCTCACTATCTAAGTGGAGCTTCACCATAAGTTGGCGCGAAGTGCACAAGAATTTTTTGGCAAATATTGCCTCCCAGATTGCAGTAAATGGCACTGTCCAGGCCTTGAAAAGCTGCATTTAACCAGGGGCGTATGCAGGATTTTCTAACCGGGGGGGGGGG